>OX380349.1:949277-1229380 GCA_947425015.1 Pterostichus niger | reverse complement strand
TTAAGCGGGCCGGAACCGGCCCGCGGGTCGTAGATTGGGGATCGGTGCCCTAGGGAATTGCTACAGGTATTTAGGTACTTGAACCCCCTCTTACTCCACTGCATAGCTGGCCGAGGTCCGACCGTCTCTAACGGGGAAAATTAGAGCTAGGTGGTAGCAATATTTTGGTTCGGATCTATGCTAAATTCGCCATTTTAGATATTTTCATTTTATGGTGATTCATGATTAAGCTTCTGTATAAAGCTATGTGCTCGCTAAGCAGTGTTTGAATAGTAGAGAATTGAATAGTTACCCTTATGGTCAACAGCAACGCGGGTTTCTCTGGACGGCCACCCATCTAAATACTCTCCGCGCGCGACGTTGCTTAACTCGCGTTATCGCTTGGATCAGTTCCAACGAGTTGTGCCATGGCCGTTGACAAGAGTCGTTATTAAAAACATTTTTCTTAGAGAGCAAATAATTGAAATCATTTATATTTCATTCACTATGTATTCTAAGTTTACAAGCAGAATCTACAGCTGATTGATCATTTTTAATCAAAGTAGCACAGTCGCTGTTAATAATCTGAGCTGTGTGGTCCAACTGCCAGTGTTCAGTGCATGATTTGCTATCTCGAAAGATACGTGTTGGTTGTTTCATTGTTGCAATAAGATTAAAAAAATTAATCAAGTCCGAAAATTAAAGAAGAAAATCAAGCGTACCTAGAAAATCTATGTTAAAATTATCGCATATGATAATGTCCCTAGTTATTTTGTCTTATTAATTTATTAAGACACTGTTCAAATTTTTGCTTGAAGCAGTTTGCGTCACTGGAGGGAGAGCGATAAACATATACAATTAGCAAGTTTGTAGTGTGAACAACAATATTGACCGCGCAGCACTCATAAGTTTTTTCTTCAGACAATATATTTATATATTCAAGTTCATTACACAAAATATCGTTTTTGACGAATATCAAAATTCACCATGAATTAACTCAGATCTGCAGAAAGCACTAATCACTGAATAATTGTTAATATTTATGAACTGTAAATGAATTTTCGTCGCTCAGTGTTCAGATACACAGAAAACATGAAATTTTGTTTTTTGTGCACTGTACGTTATGATGCATTATTTTAAAGTTTTGTTTAACTGATGAGTTCATTTTGATTTTTGATTTATTTGTCTTAAAAATTACCTCTGTTTTTATTAGCAATATTTTTAAATTTAACATAAAAGTTGTTGATAAATATCCCAGTTGGCCAGTTATTAAAGTGTTTGCGATCGCTATTTCCGTTAACTGGACTCTTATTTAGAAGGATGCATAGATTTAAGAAATTCACATTTGAAATTGGTTAACTTGATCTTCTTTAATTGTTTATCAATATTATCAATGTTTATAGGATGCGCCAATCGTGAAACAAAAATATGAGTCATATTACGAACCGCACTTAATTTACTGTTTATATTACACATATTCGGTCCAATACAAATAGTAAAATTTTTATTATGTTTTTAAATACAATCGAATTAACCACTGTAAAGACGTCATTAGTATCACAATTCTCACTGTTATCAGTGGGCACATGATTAGTTTTATTATCTTTATTAGTACTATTTTGAACGCGAATTTAGTACCGTAGCAGCATTAGAACGTAGTTTACACAAGTAGGTTTCCGTATTCTCCAATTATATAAAATTTTATTCATTGTCAGTACCTGTAACGACACCTGTTATCACGATGCTGTCATTATTTGTAAAGTCAGACCTGGTTCTGGTAGTGGTGATAAAAAGCTAATATTATAAAAATATAAATTCTGATTTGCTCACGATAAAACAAATGGATGACGATAACACATTTTTCATGAACCACAAAAAAGTGCATGTCAGCTAACTTGTTGATAACATTTCAGTATCTGGCCGATGTTATTATGTTTGGCTAACCACTATTTGATAATTATTTATAACTGAAGCGGAAAATAAGGCAAGGAAAAATTTTAAGGAAGATAAATTTACTCATAAACTTTGAATCAGTAAATCTGTTCGGTCTCGCGATAGAACTCTCAAGTTTCATAGTGTTTATATTGGTTATCGGTCAGTGTAGTTTCTTCAATAAAAATGTTACAATCAACATATATCACGGCAATACTTTTGATGTTCATTCAAGGTAAGTTCATAATATGTTACTTATACCGTTTATATCTGTAATTAGTAAAAACTAGCTTGAATGTTACGATAACAACCAGTCACAGCAAGTAAACAATTTTAATTTTTAAATTCTTAAAATAGAAACATTTGTTGTAGCGGCTGTAGAAAAAATCTTGTGTGTGTTTCGAGCGAATTATAATACGGAGATTATAATTATTGAAAAAAATTAAACACTTATTTTTTCAAGATAGAAGAATTTTTATTCAAGATGATGTTTATTTGTCGAGATTCAGTACAAGAGTGAGTTTTTTCTAACTAGGATACATGTTATATAATATCTTAAGATTAGTGCTTATGTTGCTAAAAGTTATAGAAAACTACCGCGGTCAACTGAGGTTGGCCGGTGCACACGTGTGGCGAATATGATGATATCTTACCTGGAGTGTTATCATAATTAGCGCAAATATTTATATTATTTTGAATGATATTTTATTTAGCTGTGTTCCATTGTCAAGTTATAAATAAAATAAATTCGTACTTTAAAATCAAATTTTGTATAAATCTCATTCCTAATATATTTTGGAAACAGTAGTACGATTTGGGAGATAGGTTTCCTAAAACATACTTTTTACATTATCTTATTATAAAGTGGCTTAAAACGCATGTAGTTATTTTTAAGAGTAAACTTGTAAAGAAAAATATTCATAAATCATTATCTTACAGACAGAGCCGGTCCTAGCGGTACTGCCGGCTGCGTGCAATCATTTAACCCGCCGCCCGTGATAATTAGACAACAATACTATTTTTAATATATACAATCGTTTTCATTAATGGACAAACTATTATTTTATGTAAACAATCAACGATGGCGTATAATAATACAAATGACATTAGAACTAATAACTATTCATCAGTCATAGTGTTTGTTTTTCTTTCGGATACTGACATCTGTTAAATTTAATGATTTTATTTTTGTTACCTAATCTAGTTAAATTGCTTACCTTCTGCGTTTTTCTTTTCGTTAAGGAATAATATTGTAGATACAGAAAACACAAAGGTCGACACTGCAAATCGAAAATACACAGATTGTTCTTCTTGATTAAAGTCTAATGTTAGTCTCTAACTGAAGAATATCAATACTTAAAACATAATAAACCTCTAACCACGTCTGCTCGTTTGAGGAACATCCGTTATGCCATAAATATTATTTAAAAGTTTCTCGTAAGTCCAACAATGTGTATTTCTAAACTATGTATTATTTATATTATATTTCTAGTCTGGAATGCGAAATTCAATAGAAATAAAATGTTCTGCAATAGATGAAACACGCACTGCACGCCCGCTAGGAACGGCTCTGCCTACACGTACAAACATTAATTTTCGTATAAATTCAGGCTGATTAATGAATACAACAACAATTTTCATAAGTAAGATTTTGGTAACTCCCACCTATACTGCGCCATAAGAGAAACGGAAAAAACGATAATTATAATAATGAAGACATTTTACTAAACATTGATGTTAGAACGCACCATAAAATTGATAAGAATGTAAATATAACTTTCATTTTGTCTTTAGTTTATAATTTGTTATATCTGTTTTTGTAAATAGAATTGTTTAAAAACATAAATTTTAATTTATTTATTATTAAATTAAATTATAAACAGGAAAATTTGGACCTGGGGTCATATGAAATCACGGCCGCTTGTAATTAAAATCTGATTTTATTCCAATTTTTCTCTCTATTTACTTAAAACAATACTAATTAAATATTTCATTTATTAAGAAATAAATAATACAGATTGCTAGAAAAACAAAAAAGTTCACTACGAATTCCCTCAAATTACGCAAACAACTGTCCGTCGCAGTCAGGTGTGACTTGAAATTACCTACTAATCAATTAATTCTGGTACTTTTTGAATAAATTAAATTATAAGTTAAATTTATTTACATAGCACAGCGTTAAAAAAAGATATGCAGGGTGTTAATTAAAAAAGTTAAAAATGAGAAATCAGTTTTTAGTAGACTTCAAATTAATGTTTAGTCGAATTAAATTATGTACGTAAATTATCAGTCAGATTAGTTTTTAACATTTCATAACTGCAAAAATTCAAGTTTAAAGTTTTTTAAAACATACTTGATTGGAATAACCACAATTGTAAATCTGAGAACTTGGGTTCGCTTCCCACAGCAGACAAACAGTTTTCATCATACTAAAATAACCCCTGTGGCTCTCCCAGTACTTACATATTCGAGGGTCGAGATTCGACGGCTGGTAACCGCATTTCACGCGCATAAATATATCACTTATCGATATCAGCTGTAGCAGAGTGCCACACCTAGTAATGCGTAAAAGACTTGATGATATATATATTTTATTTTATTTTACAATCCAGATTATGAAACAAATTTCTCATAAAGAAATTCTTCAGGTCATAAAATGGTTCTACTTTGGACAAATTCGCAAAACACTAACTTATTCACAGTTACATTGACATGCAATTGTACATTTGTTTCAATTTTATGTCTATTCTTTTAAACGTATCTGTTGTCAAAAGACTTTAAACTGGTTTTTTTTTTGTTAAAAATAACTTTGATTGCTGATTTATATGTAGAATTTAATTATTTACAACATTTATTTCAAGTATTTGTATCTAAAAAATTTAGGATATTTTGGGCATTAAAAAAAAATTTCTTATATTACACGCTTACAGAGCCGCAAGGCGTGCTGGGCCACCCCTTTGGCGGGCCGCCCGTCCTACATTTAGTTTTTTTCAGAAAATTTTAAAGAGCGTTATAAATAACTATTGGCTATTAACTATTGTCAATACTAATTTACTTGTAAAATAATTAATGTAAAATTATTTCGATTATACTATATTTATACTTCATTTAAAAAGTATTCTATGTATCTGGTACTGGAATTTAACAATGCAACTTCGCTCGTCTTGTTGCGTCGCAACCTGTTGGGAAAAATAATTTCGCGTCGTGCCGTTGTTGTCAGACTATTCGAGCAAGATTTTCCAGGAAATGCCTTGTTTAAGCCAGATCTTATAAATATGCACCGGGCAAGAAGATGCGTTATTTTAAGTTTATAAGTCTCAGACTCAACAAACTTTAAAAAAATGTTTTTTAATCCATAATTTTTGTGTTTAATTTTGTGATTATTGTTTAGGCAACTGAAAATTTAACAAAGGTAAGTAAACTTTATGCTTCAATTTAATTTTGTTTATGCTCGGTTAAAAATTAAAATAGATACCATAGGTATAACTTTTTGTTGTATCTTTAATGTATGTAATTATTACAGATTTTAAAAATCCCTTATATACAAAGGTTTTTACAAAATAAACCTTTTTCGCACGAGGCTTTAAATATCCCTCAATCACATGAGTCGACCACACTTACACAAATAAAACTAAAAAAAAATGCATCTTCTAATTGGATGTTAGTATCTACATAACTATTCTCACAAAATCCTACATTACAGGTATGGCCATACACATTTTACAGTCTTAGATAAACTGAATATATCTAATACAGACGTGTATCGCCTTACAATATTTTGTTCATAACAGAAATTTATTCATAAAGTCAGGTCTGGTGCTGTTACTAGTGATAAAAAGTTAATATTATAAAAATAGAAATTCGGATTTTCTCAAAAACGATGCAAATAATTGTTATTTTGCCACTCAAAAACTAATTACGATAAAATAATTGGTTAGCATGTTGTTTATGAAACCACTACAAAATGTGCATGTCAACTAACTCGTTGATAAAATTTAACAACTGTTTGATAATCATTTATAACTGTAAAGGAATAATGTAAGAAAAAGTTTTGAGAAACTTACTTTTAAACTGATAACATATCAATCAGTTTAGATTTTTGTTTCGTGGACAAAACTCTCAAGTTTCGTAGTGTTTGTGTTTGTATCGCTCAAATTATTATCGATAAAAATGTTAGACGCAACATACATTGTTGCAATACTTTTAGTGATCATTCAAGGTAAATTTATAAATTTTTATTAAAATTATTATTGTTAAAATCGGACTTTAATAAAAACTATCTTTTTTGCGATTTGAAAAACAAAAATAAATACAATGCCATTACCTCATTTTACTTATATAGGTAGATAACTGCGACACTGTTCCGTTGCTGACTTCGGTTAGTGATAATAGTGAGAAAGAATTACAATAACAAAAGTAAATGTTTTTAAAATTAAATACAAAAACGTGGAGAGAAGTGAGAAGAAATAATGAAGATTATAGGGTCTCTCAAGTGAACAGTGGACCATAACTGTTTTACGTGGAAAAGCAGGTTTTACATAGTGCTTGCGTCCCATATTATTTCAAATCAGAATAAATAAATAAATATATTATCACGCTTTTTACCCATTACTGGGTGTGGTACTCTGCCGTGCCATATTTCAGTGGCCACTTACCACAAATTAGAAGGATAGAGAATAAACCTCTGCGTTTGATATATTTTGCTGAACTTGATTACTAATTAGAGACAGTAAAACCTGGGTTTAAAATTGTTTAAAATAAATATATTCCTAGTTAACCATGGGAGAGGATCGACACGCGAATATTATATGCAATGACGCAATTGTATTTTTTTTATTTTTTCTCAAACGCATTCATCCTAATTGAAATTGTAATTAAGTTTAATATTTGCAACATTTCGCTCAGAATAATTGCATTTTAGTTTCGATTTTATTTAATTGACAAAATAAAGTTTATCTTGAATTCAATTTCGATGTCATTGTTTACAAATATATTAATTACATTTTAGTATCTTTTAAACTCCATTAAAAAAATTATTGAATGAGCAAATTTACATTTGATAACAGATTCAGATGCAGGGTCCGTATTCTCATGTAGCATGAAATAGCGCTACAAAGATTATTACTAATTAGATGTACAACTGAAATGAAAGAAAGATACAGGCAAACGTTACTTCATGCATACTGGTTAATTAATTGTACTTGTTAAGCATTTCTTTAGTTACTCAACGTGAGCAGCATTGAGAAGCAAATATATTAATTCAAATTGTAAGTCAGTAATGTAGGTAAACAAATCGAAGTATTACATGGTTACGAGTTACAGAAGCGTCAGAAATCAAATGAGTTTCTATATCCAATTCTAATACACTTATTTAGCTGATATTAATTGTAAAGCTACATTTCTCTTTACATTCTTACAATTTTTGAACACTAGCTTTATTGTGTTATTTGTTTAAATTTATTTTGTATATATTTTGTAAGTACTATCAATGTTATGTCGATATATTAGCAAGTTTACAAATTTTCTTAAACCGTACCACTATAAAATTCCTAAAATCATCCTAGTTTCTTTCTACGAGTAATTTGTTAATTATATTTACATTCTAAAAAATTATTTATTAATTTCAATGATATTTTGTTTAGTTATTTTTCATTGTCAAGTTATTAATAAAATAAATTCGTACATTAAAAACCAATTTTATAAGATTCTCATTTCTAATATATTTTGGAAACAGGACAGTTCAATGTCGGAGATACTTTATAAATTACCTTATTTTAAAGTGATTTAATATACATGTGCTTTTTAAGACTCAACTTGTAAATTGAAGTGTTCATAATCATCATCCTATAAGCAGAAATATTAGTTTTCGTATAATAATTCTCCCCTATACTGTGCCATAAAAGGAACTGAGATAACGATAATTAACAAAGAATAACAGCAGCCTCCAGCCAGAATCATTTTACTAAACATTGACGTTGGGTACACCATAAATAATAATTTGTAAGACAGATAGGGTAAATGTAATGGGAGTCGGCCTGTTTGCAAAAGAAACGACAAAAATCTTTGACTATAACTACAAAGTCAAACTATTTTTTTATGTATAATTTCTCTGTAAATGTGAATACCGACAGCGTGCTCAGTGCCAAACTATCAAAATTATAAAGGTAAAAAAATTACAAACAATCTAGAAAATATTATTTTCTCCCTACCTATATCCCCAAAAAACCTCTATACAGATCCTAGAACCCCTTTTTTATTATAACAAATTACGCCCCCAAAACAGCCATCTCTTGGCTGGTAGCCAAATGGCAGACATAAACAGCGACATACCAACCAATCTACGCTAATATAATTAAACAATACAGGCAACTACTAAACCATCTACAAAAAATAAAAAATAAAAATGAATAATTCCAGCAACCAACAAAGCACACAAGAAACAACAAACACATACGCAAACAAATTAAGACAAAATACAATAACTCCACCGAAAAAAGAGCAAGCTATCCTCTTATATGCAGTAAATGAAATACAAATAAAAAACTACATAAGGAAAATCGGAGAAATCGTAACACCACAAAACATAACATTCGCCTCACGGATATCTAATAATAGAATCTGCATTTATCTAACAAATACAAATATAGTAGACCAACTAATAACAAATAACAAATTCATTGAAATAGATAACAACAAAATCGAAATAAGACGCCTCATAACTCCAACTAGACGAATCATTATATCAAATGTATGCCCATCCATACCAAACACTGAAATAGAAAATGCACTAAAAGAACAAAATATAAAACCAGTCTCACACATATCATATATAAGAGCCGGAATGCAAGAACCAGAATACCAACACATACTGAGCTTCAGACGCCAAATTTTCATAAATGAAGATGACGACACATTCATCCCAGAAACCATACTTGTAGAACATCAAAATACTACATACAGATTATTCCTATCAAGCGACACATTACAATGTACAATATGCAACAAACAAGGACACACAAACAACAAATGCCAAATAAACAAAAACAAAATATCCACAAGAAATGATACCCAAACAGAAACAAACATGGAACAGCAAACACCTCAAACTGAGCGTGAACCCGAACAAGAAAATAACACACCACGCACTAGCAATATACAACAAAACCCAGAATATTCACAAACCAATAGAAAATCACTCAAAAACCCAAAAACACAAATTTCGCAATCACAAAAACCAACAGCAGCACAAAAGAGAACAGCATCAGAAATCACTACTGAAAAAAACCAGAATACTCAAAAAAATCAAATAAATCATATAGAAAAGCCACAGCAAACACCAACTAAAACCACAAAAAATCCACAAACACAGAAAGAAGACGAAATAACTAAAAAAGCAAAAATACCAAGAGCCGAAAGCCCGAGCGAAAATTTAACAACTAAAGAACTTATGACAGGTATAGAAGAAATAATAGAAAAAGAACCAGAAAAATACCTCTTGACGTATAATGAATTAATAGACTTCCTAGAAGACATACAAAGTACGCAAGACAAACTTTCAGTAGCACGGGATTACACAGAAAATATACCGAAACTAATAAACATGTTACAAAAAGATATTTACCCACACTTGCAACATAGAAAAATAAAAATGAGATTTACAAATCTAACAACTAAACTAAAAACACAACTATACGAAGAACTCCGACTCACACAAGAGGAAGGCATACAGAGCACTTCAAAGACACAAAATATAAAAGACAGAAATAATGATTGTACAGTGGAACATTAACGGATTTTTTCTCCACCATGGAGAACTACAATTACTAGCAACAGAAAACAATCCAAAATTAATCTGTATACAAGAAACCCACTTAAAAAACAATCACACGGCAAAACTAAATGGGTACACAACTTACCGCAAAGACAGACAAAATGAAGAACACGGAAGTGGAGGAGTCGCAACATTAGTTAAAAACAGCAACTATGTAGAAGAAATACAAATTACAACAAATTAAGAAGCAATAGCAGTCAAAATATACAACCCGGACGTGTTAACCATATGTAATATATATATATATATATATATATATATATATATATATATATATATATATATATATATATATATATATATATATCCCACCACCACCATACATAATAAATCAGAATGATATCAAATCGCTACTAAACCAAATACCAAAACCATACATAATAGTGGGAGACATGAACGCACACAACATAATGTGGGGATCCCTCAACACAGATAAAAGAGGAAGGATAATAGAAGAAGTATTTGAAAACGATGTGCTACTCAACTACGGCGAACCAACACACTTCTGCGCACGATCAGAAAATTTTACTAACATAAATTTATCCTTCTGCGACCCAAAAATAGCCTCAGACCTATCCTGGGAAGTTCTACCGTATCTATATTCCAGTGATCATTTCCCCATTAAAATTACGCACATACAGGATACAGACACAATAAAAAAAAACTCGAATAAAAAATGGAACCTATCACAAGCCGATTGGACACTGTATGGAAGCTTTATGAAAAAACCTTATCCAAAAATTACAAACAAATCAAATATTAATGACCTAATTGAAAATCTAGTAACAGATATAAACAATGCCGCAAATGTAGCAATCGGAACAAAAACACGAAGCACCAAAAATAAGTGCACGATATGGTGGAATAAAGAATGCGAAGAAGCAATAAAGATACACAAAAGGGCCCATAACAAATACCGCCGAAGAAAAACGACAGAAAACCTAATCGAACTGAAAAGAAGTAGAGCAATCTGTAGGCGAACTATACGAAAAAACAAAAAGAAATCGTGGGAAGAATATGTCAAAACCATAAACAAGGATACACCTACAAAAGAAGTTTGGGATAAAATAAGAAGAATAAAGGGAAAAAGAACACAATCATATACCTCAACCCTAAAAGTAAATAACCAAATCATTAATGATCCACAAAAAATAGCAAATGCCCTGGCAGACAGTATAGAAAAAATTCATCTAACGAGCAATATGACATACAATTCTTACAGTACAAAATAAACGAAGAGTCAAACGAAATAGAAATAAACCCAGACTCGGAAAACAATATAAACAAACCCTTTACCATAACAGAACTCAAAACTGCTATAAATGAAACAAAAAATCAAAAAAGCCCAGGACCAAACAACATACCAGCCGAACTCATCAAAAAGATACCAATCTAAACATTAAATTACCTACTACAAGTGTACAACTATATGTGGAAAAATCATTATTTTCCAGAAAAGTGGCGAGAAGTTACTATAATACCAATCCTGAAACCAAACAGCAACAAAACAGAAGTCACAAACTACAGACCAATAGCTTTGTCTAATAATCTATGCAAAATCTTAGAGAAAATGATAAATAAAAGGATGACATGACACCTCGAAACCAAAAACTTAATTATAAAGCATCAAGCCGGATTCAGGAAACACAGATCCACAATAAATCAAATAACAGCACTAATAGCGGAAATACAAACAGCCTTCTCACACAAACAACACTTAACAGCAATATTCTTCGACATGAAAAAAGCCTTCGACACTACATGGCGTCACCACGTAATAAAATCTACTAAAAATCTTGGAATCGAAGGCAATATGCTACATTTTATTAAAAATTACCTTACAAATAGAACATTCCAAGTAAACTTCAATGGATACATGTCATATAAGAAAAGCCAAGAAAATGGTCTACCACAAGGTTCTATAATATCCCCCACTTTATTCATAATAGCCATCAACAACATCATACAATATATACCAACACACCTAAAATTCTCGGCATTCGCAGATGACTTGGTAATATACCACAGAGGATCTAAACAAAACAACTCAGCTGTAAAACTTCAAGAAGCAGTAAACAACTTACAAAAATGGGCCCTTGAAACAGGATTCTCCTTCAATGAAAACAAAACCAAAGCTATACATTTTTGTAAACTAAGACGACACCAAACAACACCACCAATTAACCTAAATAACCAAACTATACATTTCGAAAATGAAATAAAATTCCTAGGAATCCACATAGACAATAAATTAACATGAAAAAACACATAAGCGAACTAAAACTGCAATGTAATAGAAGACTAAACATACTAAGAACACTGGCAAACCACAACTGGAGAGCCGATCGAAAATGGCTACAAATAATATATAAAACGCTAATTAGATCAAAATTAGATTACGGCTGTCAACTGTATGTATCAGCAAAACAATATCTGATAAAAGAAATAGACACCATACAAAACACGGCACTTAGACTAATCACAGGAGCATATCGAACCAGCCCCATCATAAGTATCCACAGCGAAGCCGGTGAGCCACCATTGGAATACAGACGAGAAAAACTGACCCTGACCTATATCAATAACCTGTTAAAAAATCCTAACAATCCTGCATACCAACACATCATAAATAATCAAAATAACCGTATCCAAATCCACCAGAAAATCCAACTGCACCAAACATACCAAACAATGCTAGATCACATAAACATGACACTGACACCTGTCGAAGAAATAACGTACCACAATCCACCACCATGGGTACTAAAACAAGCAAACTTCAATATGGACCTCACAATGTACAAAAAAGAAGAAACAACCCGAGAAATCTACAAAAACAAATTTCTAGAAATTCAAGAAGAACAAGCAGGCACCCAATTCATATACACTGATGGTTCAAAAACTGACGCAGGAATAGGAGCAGCAATCATATTGAAAGAAGAAGAAGAAGTCTTATACCAGTTTCACCTCCCAGACAACACAAGCATCTTTACAGCAGAAGCATATGCAATCTACAAAGCCACCGAAATCATCCTTTCCCACCCAAAACAATCCTTTACCATTTGTACAGATTCAAAAAGCACAATACACAATATTCAAAATATCTTCTCTCAACATGCAACTATCCAAAAAATCCACACAAACATCCACACTGCCATCGCACTTCAAAACAAGCAAATAACCCTTGTATGGATTCCCTCTCATATAGGCATAATTGGCAATGAAAGAGTGGATAAAAGAGCAAAATAAAGCACAAACAAACCAATAATCCAAATACCTGCACATACCAACGACATAATATCCACAGTGAAACAAAAAATTAGCAAATTATGGAACACAGAATGGAAGGAAACCAGCTTGGAAAACAAACTAAGGATAATAAAGGAAGAAACTATAGAATGGCCAATAGTAAAAAGCAGGAAACACCAAATAACAATTACACGACTAAGAATAGGACATACCGCACTCACACATCAGCACATTTTCCAAAGAAGAGATCCAGACATCTGCACTACATGCAACACACAAATGACTGTCAAGCACATAATAACAGAATGCCAAAACTACACACAAGAAAGACAAATACACAACATACCAAGAGACATTCAATCTGCCCTAAGTAAAGACAACAATACAACACAGAAAGTACTCAACTACTTAATAGACACAAATCTAATGTATAAAATATAAAAAACAAAATACCATTGTAAATAAAACTAACAAAATGTAATATAATTAATGTAAAGCAACTACAGATGCTAATAACCTCCGGTTGAAGCATCTTTAAATAAAACTAAATAAAAAAAAAAATTAGTATCTTTTATTACAAATAATGAAATATAATAATAATCGATAGTCTTTAAAAAAAATAGTAATAAGAAATATGACAAACAGATAATAATACAAAATTTTAAAAATCAATTTCAAAATTAGTAAAATATTTAATAACACATTATGCATACATAATTTTTCTTTTATCTATCAATTGATGATATTGAAGTATGATTCAAATTGGAAATTTTATACAAATGAAGGCTTCTCTCTCAATCCTAAGCATACCCCAGTCTTTACATGTAGTTACTCATAGTCATATTATAAGATATATACCCCCAAATGGTGGAAATGAAGTTACAAACGAAATTGTAGTTGAAATCAAATCTAAAAAATTAACGAAATTGCGCTATTTCATGGTTACTAAGTAGTGAACTAAAATCATGGTAGTTATCACTTATCCACGCACAATTGAGATTTTGACAATGGGCAATGAAATTAATTACAATTCCATAATTAAATTATTTTTATGATATTGTACAAATTCGTTTTAGAAATTTGAGACGTGTAAGTGATTGATATATCCTTTTCGCATCACATGAAGTGTTTCGCATTCGCAAAATTTAGTGAAAGAAGATCACTTTATATTATTTAATTTTGCAAATTCTACTATTTAACAATTATTAATAACTCTTTATTATTATGCTAACCCTAGTGATACACCAGCGTTAGCGACTGAAAATTAGCGAATTACGATTTAAAATCTAAGTGTTTTAATACTTCAGGGCACAAATTAAATAAATTATTCACGTTATGCTTTGTACATATAATTAACTTAAAATCTAATTTAACCATAAGAACAATAAAATTAATGGTATATTGGGTAGGTAATTAAAACATGAACTATTTGTAACTTTTTTAACAGCGCTCCATACTTTAGAAAAATTAATAAATGATCAATACTACATATATTGATCTCGGATCAAAAGAATTTTCTAAAATTTACTAAATTATTTATAACTCTCATGAAGAACACATTTTTAGTACCACTTGTTTCAAGTTAACGTCATATATTAATGATTTGACCACAATTTTCATATAGAAAATATATTATGTCGCGTTTCAAATATGAACAAATAATATTTAATTATTTAAGCAGAAACTTATCGATAATTTTAGAAATCATATTTAACCAGTGTACTTCACGTGAAATGCGAATAATTTTGCGATACAAAACATATATTTTTTATATTCGAGATCAGCATATCATTTTGTATCTGTCATGTATTTATTTTTCCTGAGGTATTTACACATCCTGCTAAATTTCCAGTCACGATTGACTGCGTGTTTCGCCGTGTTGGGAACATAAATCTCAAGTCTAAAGAAATCCTTTAGACAGTAAATAACAGGAGATTTTCTTTAAACTGTTTATTTACACTATGTACATTGAAATATGGTTATGATTTGACAGTATGTTGTTTGTACTGATTTGAGTTACACTCTGTTTTTAAAAACTTAAACTAGGTACTTAACAAGAAAACTTGGTACGTCTCAAAGCCGTCCCTGATTGGCTGTTACCACTAAGCGTGAAGGGATGAAAACCAACCCATTGAAAGAACTTACTTTCAAAACAATAAATGAATGAAATGTAAAACATGATTTACGAACGAATACATTGAACACAATATAGATGAACAATACAGACTAAGCTACATGCAAACAAAATCAAACAAAATTAACATGCAAATTCTTAAATATCTAAACTGCAATAAAGACCTGTAAATGTTTTAAGCTCTACGATGCACTTGTCCAGACCTTTACAGAACTGGTAATGGACATATTTTGGTAATAGCACGTTTTATCACTCCGCGCACTGTTTTAACCGACACCGTTCTTGTCAGTCCGTCTGCACCTGGGTGGCATGTTTGGATTCGTCCAAGAATCCAATTCTGAGGCGGAACGTTATCTTCTCTAAGAAGTACCAGTGTATCTGGAATTGTTTGTTGCGTGACCTTGTTCCATTTCGTTCGAGTCTGAAGTTGTTGGAGATATTCCTTTGACCATCTTGCCCAGAAATGCTGTCTAAGCCTTTCTAATAGTTGATACCTAGATAGTCGATTTTCTGCAGTTTGCATCAAGTTAGGTTCAGGTGGTGCGCTTATAGCATCTCCAATGAGAAAATATCCTGGTGTTAATGCACTGAAATCTTTAGGGTCATTGGACAAAGGACTTAGGGGTGTGGAATTTAAACAGGCTTCAATCATTGTTAAAACTGTATACATTTCCTCATAATTGAGAAGACTGTTGCTCAAAATTGTCTTTAAATGCCTTTTAGTTGACTTTACGGCTGCTTCTGCCAGCCCATTCATATGTGGCGCTCTAGGTGGGATAAATTTCCACTTAATTTGATCACGTGTTAACACATTTACTACATCCGATTGAAATTGTTGGGATTGAAATAAATTATTAAGCTCGCTATTTACCCCAACAAAATGTGTTCCGTTATCTGAATATAACATTGATACTTGACCACGGCGTGCCATGAATCTTTTAAGTGCATTTAAAAATGTTGAAGATGTACAATCACAGACTAGTTCTAAATGCACTGCCTCAGTTGCAAAGCATACAAACACCGCAATATAACTCTTTAACCGCTTTGTAGTACGCCCATGACCGTTTTTAATTAAAATTGGTCCCGCGTAATCTACTGCGGTATAGGTAAAAGGTCGTGACGGCTTAATTCGTACATTAGGTAATTCTCCCATTGTGTAAGTGATGTTGGCTTTAATTTAAAACAATTAACACATTGAAAAAGTATATGTCTAACAATACTAAGGCATGCAATGATCCAATATTTTTGTCGTAAAACTGCTATGGTAGCTTGACATCCAGCGTGAAGTTGCTGGAGGTGATAATAATTTATGAGTAAATGTGTTATGTGATGATCTTTTGGCAAGAGTAGTTGATGCTTTTGATCTGCACTCATTGATGCATATCCAAGACGACCACCTACCCGTAATAAACCATGTTTGTCTAAAAAAGGGTGTAGTGTTCTGATTTTACTTGTGTTCGTAATGTTACCGTGTTTTTTAATGGAATGAATATCTTCAGCGAATGATTGTGATTGCGTTAGTTTGATAATGGTATCATGCGAATTTTTAATTTCTTCAACTGATAATTCTCCTATATATTTGTTGTTATTATTACCTATACGTACGTTGTGAATAAAACGTAATATGTATGCAGTTATTCTGAGCGTTCGTGACCATGATGAGTATTTTGTCAATGGTTGAAACTCTCTGGTATCTATGTTCGAGGTTGTTAAATAACAAGTTGATTTTACTGCCGGTAATTCAAACGGGTGTTCACAAGGTGGGATATGTGTAGCTAATTGAACGTTATTGCTCATTAATATTTCTGGTCCGTGCCACCACAATTTGTTGTCACTGAGCTGTTGCGGGGTAGTACCACGAGATAGAACATCGGCAGGATTTTGATCGCTACTAATGTGTCGCCATTCGTTCGGTAATGTCAATGACTGAATTCTGCTACGCGATGTGCGACGAAGGTTTTTAAATTATTTGATTGCATGTTAAGCCAAGATAAAACAATTGTGGAATCCGTCCAATAAATAAATTGATTAATTGGTATATGTAAATTTTGCTTTAATTTATTAAGCTAATAACACTGCCGCCAATAACTCCAATCGTGGTATAGTAATTGTTTTTAGCGGAGCCACTCGACCCTTTGCACATAATAAATGAGATGTAATTTGCTCATTGTTGTAAACCGTACGCAGATATACGCATGCACCATATGAATTTTGACTACTATCGCAAAAACCGTGAAGTTCGATTTTCTTGTATGCTGCATGAGATATAGTCTTTCGTGGAATTATTAATTGATTTAAATAAATGAGATTAGATAAAAACTCTATGCATTTTAATTTTATTTTTAACGATAAATCCTCGTCCCAATTTACTTTCTTGGTCCAAACTTCCTGCAAAATAAATTTGGCTACAATTGTAATTGGACTTACCAGTCCAAGTGGATGAAATAAGCAAGCAACTTAAAATACCTCTTTTGGACTGTTTATTCGAAAAATCTTTGTCATTCGCTAAATATCTAATGCAATCTGATAATTGATCCCAAATGAGACCTAATGTTTTAGTTTGATATTGCATATCTAATAAAATGGGTTCTTGTAATTTATCTTTATTATGTGGTAATAATTGTGTACTATTAGATGCAAATTTGCGTAATTCAAATCCTCCTTCGTCGAGTATTGTCGTAAGCTCTTCGCGGATTTTTAGTGCGGAATCGATTGAATCAGCGCCAGTAATCACATCATCGACGTAGAAGTCGCGTAAAATAATTTTATGTGTATCCGGAAAACGACCTGCATTGAACAATGCCAGTTCATGTGAACATTTAATGGCGAGATAGGGTGATGAAGTTAGACCATACGTGACCGTTTTTAAACGATACGTTTCAATTGGACTATGTGGTTGGTCACGTCATAAAATTAATTGATAATTTTGATCGTTAGAATGAATCATTATCTGTCGGTACATTTTTGCAATGTCGCCACTAATGACATACTGATGCATGCGGAAACGTGTTAGTATGTAAAATAGATTTTGTTGCAAGGCAGGGCCAACTAATAGATTACATTTAAACTTTTACCGTTACTTGTTAGACAAGAATCATCAAAAACAACACGCAGTTTTGTAGTAGTGCTGTCTTTAAATACCGCGTGATGTGCTAAGTAATAAGAATGATAATTGATAGGTTTTGTAGCTCTTCTGATGGCACATGTTCTAAATGACCTAATGCTTTGTATTCATTAATAAAAGTTTTATAATCCGTTTCTAAATATTGCTCTTTCTTAAATTTGTGTTCTAAGGATATAAACCGTTTCATAGCAGTTTGTTTACTTAAACCTAAATCTGCAGGAGTTCGACGAAAAGGTAATTTAACACAAAACCGCCCGCTGGGTTCCCGAGTAACATGGGTTTTGAAGTGCTCTTCACAGGCCTGTTCGTCTCTTGTTAATGGCTTGGGATAGTTAAAACTATCGATTTCCCAAAATTTCGCCATCTGTTTGTCAAGACAGTCTACAGCTACATTGCAAACAGTATTATTTCTTTCATCACCCCGACCGAACTTGCCGCCTACAATAAAACCTAGTTGAGTTTCTTGTAAATATAAATGGTTTATGTTCGTTTTCAATTTTTTGTTGCAAAGCAAATCCCAAAATACTTCAGCCCCTAATAAGATATCTATCTCACCTGGTATGTTAAATTGTGGATCGGCTAATTGAATGGTAGATGGAATGTTTAGCGCAAATGAAGAAAATTTACTAAGTGGCAATTGCGACGTAATTTTCTAAAGTAAAAGAACATGAATTAATTCGTGATTGAATAATACTCTTGGTTTTATGAATGATTTTATTTACTGATTGACTAATACCCGTTACTGCAAGATTAATAGATTGTAAATTCAATTTTAATTTATTGCAAAGCGCACTGGTAATGAAGTTACTTTGCGAGCCACTGTCTAGCAATGCACGACATGTGTGTGTCTTATTGTTTATGTCAACAATATTTATTAATGCTGTGGACAATATAACATTGTTTGTAACGGAATTATCACAAAAAGCATTTACTGGCGCCTTCTCAACAATCTCTGGTTCTACCGTTTCGATTGGATGTAACAACGAATTATATTTACTGTTGCATGATCTACAACTACCTGAATTACATTTCTCTGCCGTATGGCCGGCGCGTAAACAATTCTGAAAAAGATTATGTTTCTTAACTTGTGTTAAACTTTGATTAATTGACAAGGATAGACATTTTTTACAATGATAAATTTTATGTTGTTGATTGCATATTATACATTTAAAAATCTGTTGATTTGTGGTAACGTGCGTAGTAGTGTAATTATGTGGTATTTTGTGAGCTTTATTAAATTTCTGATTAGTTTGTTTTTCTGATCCTTTGTTATGTGTTGTATTAATTTCAATTGATTCTAACATCTGACATCTTTGTGTTAAAAATTTTGTCAATTCTTTAACTGTGGGTGGAATATTTAATAACGTAGTTTCCCACGCCATTGTTGTATGGTATTCAAACTTTGTTGTGATATCGTCCCAGTGCTAAACTGGACGGTCAATTGCCTCCAGGGATTTTACATTCGAAGTAAAACCGTGTAATAGCTGACGTAAAGACTTTGCCTCCTTATTAATGCTAGGTAATGAAAATAGTGCGCGAATGTGATGTTGTGTGGTCAGTCGTTTATTTTCATACCTTGATTTTAACAAGTCCCATGCCGTATGGTAATTATTGTCTGATAGTGTTAAATGTTCAATAGTTTGGAGTGGTACGGTTTGTAAACTACTCTTTAAATAATGAAAATTCTGAATATTGGTCAAATTTTTGTTTCCGTCAATAAGCGAATTAAATATGTCGCGAAATGTTACCCACTCTGTAAATGATCCTGTGAAGCAGGGTAAATTAATGTTAGGAAGTTTTACTTGATGTACCGAATCAATTGAATTAGTAGAATTTCTTGTATTAGTAATTGATTGTACTTGTGTGCGTTTAAGAAATGCTTTTGCAGCACTGGTAATTTCATAAAAATTGTTTTCGAACTCGTCGAGTTCTTGCTCGGTAACATCGGTTGCATACAAAAGTTCAAGCTGCATTTGTACATTTTCAAATTCAGTTCTACATTCTTCTACAGTTGCTAGCGATTCGCGAGTTCGTGCATTTTATCCTTGTTATTTTTAAAAAATGTAGTAAATCTAGTAACCCGTGCTCTTATTTGTTGGCGTTGAGCTTTGAGAAGCTTAATCTTTTCAGCTCGTCTGTCATGATTGAATGATTGAACGTATACACTTTTAACAATACAATGTGGATGGCTGGAGGATAAAGGATAAAGATTTCGTGCACTAACCTTTAACTTGATGAGTCTGTCGTTTTAAATCCCCATGGAATGCGAAGTTAACTTGGATGTCGGTAACTTCGTTGTGATACTGTTGTACCTTGCACTGGAATATGCGGTTGGATTGACTGCGCCGCTGGTGATGTTGCCCACGATATGTGACGTGGTGTGATCATCAATATGTGACCCTGATCGCGAAGCCGGCTCGAAGGACCAAATTTATGTTTCGCCGTGTTGGGAACATAAATCTCAAGTCTAAAGAATTCCTTTAGACAGTAAATAACAGGAGATTTTCTTTAAACTGTTTATTTACACTATGTACATTGAAATATGGTTATGATTTGACAGTATGTTGTTTGTACTGATTTGAGTTACACTCTGTTTTTAAAAACTTAAACTACTTAACAAGAAATCTTGGTACGTCTCAAAGCCGTCCCTGATTGGCTGTTACCACTAAGCGTGAAGGGATGAAAACCAAGTAGTGGGAGACCGAACACTGCGGCTAACAATCGTTTTAATCCGGCTCGTGTTTCAGTAAAAACTATTAATTTTGAGTATTTTTTTTAATAAATTAAATTATAAATTAATATTATTTACATAGCATAAAGTTAATAAATATGTAAGATGTCCATTATAAAACTGGTCAGGAATTTTAATATCTAAAATCAGTTTTTCCTTGGACAAAATTTTCCAAATTATTTACAGAAAAATACTTGAAATAAATGTTGTGGGCAACTAAATTTTGCATCTAAATTAGCAACCCGATTTAATTTATAACATTCAAATTTAAAGTTTTTTTAACAGATTTCTCAATGAAATTGCCACAATTGTATAACATGATGATAAAAAAAGATTGTGTTTTAAAATTTTTGATCAATAACACATATTTTTTTTTAAATTATGAAACAATGTTCTCATGAGGAATCTGTTTAAATCATAAAATGGTTCAACTTTGGACAAATTCGCAAAACATAAACTGTTGGGATAGTGAAAATGTCATATAATTGTTTGTAAACTTGTTTATATTTCATGGCTATTCTTATAACGTTTTATTCTCTAAAACATAATTTTGGAACCTATTTCCCATATTAAATATTATATAATAATACGAGTATCATACATTTTAAAAATACGTCTTACATGTTTTAAAAACTCCATATGTTACAATAACAGTAGGCGCTGTAAAAAAATGCAAGCTACGGTAATTGTTTACAATCAGTATTTAATTAATTTGTACTTCTTTATTATTAGTAATTATGTCGCTTCACAATGAATAAGCTAATCGGATATGTATTAGAATAGAATAGAATAGAATTTATTAGTTCAATGATCATAGTACAAATGATATAGAACAAGTCAAGTAATTATAAATTAGTATACATAATTCAAATATTCTTGTACATTATAAAAGCAATTCTGCAACAAATATAATTTTAGTTCTCTTTTAAACTTACTTAAATTCACAATTTTTTTCAATTTTTCGTTTAATTTGTTGTTCAAAATTGTGCCTATATATTTTGGGCTTTTCTCAAAGAGTCCAAGTTTATGACTTGGAATTAACAAAGTATTTACATTTCTTGTACAATAAGTGTGACTTAAATTTAGCATATGAAACTGATCGATATTATTCTTCACAAAAATTAGTATTTCGTAGATAAATAAACAGGGAATTGGTAGTATGTTTAACTTCTTAAAATGCTCTCTACATGAATCTCTTGATCTCAAGCTTAATATTATTCATATAATATATTTTTGTAAAATAAAAACTCTCTCAGCGTGATGTGAATTACCCCAGAATATTATTCCATATTTTACTCTAGCTTGAAAATGTGCAAAATAATATATAAGTATTGTATTTTTGTCTGTAAGAGTTTTAATTCTACGCATAGAATAACAAATGGAAGCTAGTTGTCCACATACCTCATTTATTTGTGCCTCCCAATTTAAGTTTTCTTGTATGTGTATACCAAGAAATTTTGTATTCTGAACCAGTGCTATAGATTTCTTGTTACATTTAATGTACTGCGATTTATTTGGTTTTCTGTTTGAAGCAGAGAATTTTATTGCTACAGTTTTTTGTACATTTAATACTAATTTATTATTTAGAAACCAATTTGATACATTTTGAAGACAGTTGTTTGTTGTTTTTGTTAGAGATTTTGTAGTGGTTGCACTATTCAATAATGTAGTGTCATCTGCAAACATTGTAAAATTTCCAGCTGGGATATCATTTGGAAGATTGTTAATGTAAATAGTAAATAATAGTGGTCCTAATACAGAACCTTGTGGAACGCCTATAGCAACGCTTTCTGCTGACGACACTACATTATCTAGGCTTACAATTTGTATTCTATCCGCTAAATATGAAACGAACCAATTTAAGCAAATACCACGGATTCCGTACATCTCCATTTTTTTAAATAATAGTTTATGATCAATGCAATCAAAGGCTTTACTTATGTCCATAAAAATTCCAAGAACTTGTTCGCCGTTATCTAACGCATATAAAGATCGTTTAAAAAATTCATCATTGCACTTGTAGTCGAATGACCTGAACGAAATCCGTGTTGTTTTGCGCTGAATATATTATTTGCTTCTAAGAAATTCTGTATCTTACGACCCACATATTTTTCTAATATTTTTGAAAATATTGACTGCAAAGCAATTGGTCTATAATTTGATAATATTTCAGGATCTCCTCCTTTATGAAGTGGAATAATTTTACTTTTTTTGAGTACATTTCGAAATACTCCTTCGCTTATCGACTCATTAACAAGATAAGTGAGAGGATAAATTAAGATGTAAGCCACCTGTTTTACAATATTTGCTGTAATTCCATCAAAACCAGGAGTTGCATTTGATTTGAAAGACTGAATAATATTATATATATCAAATTCTGTTACTGGACTGATAAATAATGAACTTATATAATTTGAAATATTTACAGAATTTGTATTTATAGGTATAATATTGTTTGTTAGTTCACCAGATATACGAGCAAAATAGTTATTGAATATGTTTGCTATTTCGGTAGAATCATATATTTTATTGTTATATACATTTAAAGATATTTTGTTTGTTTGTTCTTTAGTCTTATTTTTATTTTGTATTCCCGTTTTATTTATGACTTTCCAAACTGCTCGACTTTTGTTTTCACTATTTTGGATGAAAGTGCTAAAATACATTTGTTTCGCCTTCGTAATGACTTTTCTGTAAATATTTTTATATTTGTTATAGTGATCAATCATGGTTTGATTTTTATTTAAAGATAACTTATACAATTTTTTTAAATTTCGAGTTGAGATTCTGATACCATTTGTAATCCACTTACATTCCTTGCAGTATTTATAATTTTTTATAAATATATGTTTTATTGGAAATGCCATATCATAATAATATTTAATTGTATTAATGAAATTTTCAAATTTTTTATTAATGTCATTTTCACGAAATATTGCGTCGAAGTTTTCTTTTTCTAACAAAAATTTAAAATACGCTATATTTTGTGTATTATAACTCCTATATGTTATCAAATTTGGTTTGATAATAATATTTTTTATGCACATTACTTGACCTAAATGATCGGATAATGGATTGTAATCTATATCTGAAACATACTCCGTACAGCTTAAATTAGTACAAATATTATCAATACATTTTTTCGATGTTTTTGATATACGTGTTGGTTTGTTTTTTGTTACATGTACATTAAAAGTTTTTAATAAATTAGTCAATTGTTTCTTGTCAGACGATGACGAAAGGAAATCCACGTTGAAATCACCACATACTATGAGTTTAGCTGTCTTATACGTTTTTAAGATAGGATCCATACATTCTTCAAATTTGTTCATGAATATATTGAAGTTGCCGTTTGGTGATCGATATACGCACATTATAAAGTAATGATTTTTCTCGTGCATGTATTTGATTGCTGTACACTCAAACACTGCTTCCACGCATGACTTATCTACAGTTTTAATTTTCGTTGTCTGTATTTCATTACGCGTTAATATTAAGACACCACCATGATTTAATTGAGTTCTACAATATATATTGGCAAGTTTATAGTTACTTATGTTTACTGAAAAATTTTCACTTTGTTTTATCCAATGCTCAGATAAACAAACAATATCAAAATTATTGTCACTTAAAAAAATTTCTAGTTCCTCAATTTTATTGGTAACACACTGAATATTTTGATGAAAAACTGTAAAAAGTTATTTTAGTTCTTTATTTGTATTATTTACATCACTTTCTGTATTTAAAGTTCCGGGATATATCTGTAATTGCTAGATATTATTAATGTAGTTTGTTTTAACTTTGATTAAGTTTATGATTTTTTTATAACACATACAATTTAAATCTCTGCATGAATGATTAATTGGTACTTCCGTATTATACTTTTTATTATAGTTTATGCAGTTAATACAACGAAGAATGTCCGATTTGCATTCTTTTGTTTCATGTGGTTCAGCGCAGTTTGCACACGTATCAGTAACTTCGCAAACTCTTTGAGTATGACCGAATTTGTTGCATTTATAACACCTTATCATACTCAATGTTTCTTTAACAGAACAGCGTTTCCATCCTACATACAACGTGCCGTTATTTATTATTCTATTCCATGTTTTTGGATCTGTTTCCAGAATTACATGGCAAGTATTATGTTTTGATTTTATATTTCGGATTACTTTTATTTCCGGTACATTATTTTCATCTAATGCGTTTTGATGTAAAATATTTTTTATAAATTTATCGTTATTTTCTACAGCAAGTATTTCAATTTCATATACTATTAATTTTGGATTAATTTTTTTGGCAATGATTGTTGTTATTTGTTTATTGAAATTTTCATTATTTTCTAAACAATTTTTTATTTTATTAGCCGAATTACTATTAGCGCATTTTATTATTGCATCTCCTTTAGCCGATTTTACAATGTTTAAGATATTTAATTTATCGGTGCTCGGATCAATGACCTTCTTAATTTCACTAATTAAATTATCGTTCTTTTCGGCGCCAGTTTGTTTAATTACTAAAGTTGATTGTGTTTTGACTACAGCGTTTGCATATGTTAATGCCACCTTTGAATTTATTTCCGAATTAATATTCTGAGTTGAATCATTAGTCGGTAATATAGTAATCTTATTTTCCAATTTTACAATTTTTTCTTCTTGCAATTTATTTACTTTTTCTAATTCCCCTATTAATTTTTGTAATATTATTATTTGTTGTTCCAATAACACATTTTCATTTTTTGTACTTAATAGCTCTACACTGTCACCATTTCTACATTCATTTACTGTTAAGTCATGGACACTTTCATTAGCGCACTCACTACAGTTCCAGTTTTCGATGTCAATTTTTGATGTATCTATAATTTCCGCACATCTTAAGTGAAATGCACCAGAACAGGTGACACACACAACACCATTAACAAATTTTCTTTTACACAATTTACATGTTATTTCAGTAGTCATTATTTTAACTTTAGGTTAGATGTATACTTAACTTAAGTCATTCTCATATAATATAATATTTTAATCAGAATAACAATCACAATCTCAAGTTGAATTTTATGTTACTTAAATTAGCCAGTTTCCAGCAATAGTTAATCACAAGTATCACAAATATCACAAAAATATTGACGCAGTCAGAGATCACCATTTGACAGCTATGCAGTCCACACCGGAATTAGTCGTTAGAGAGTTATAAACAATATATCTGACTTTAAACTTGAAAAGTAGAACTTAGGTAACTCTTATCTTAAAAGCGGGAGGAACTTCAGCAAGGCACACGTTATTCACGATTAGTCTAATCAAGATGCTAATTAATATGCCTTGATATATACAACCATATTTAACGTTGATATTGACAATGTTCGTGTTTGTTCCAGGTTCGGTGGCGCTGCAGTTTGAGAGCGTGGCGCTGATCTACCCGCAGCGCTCCGACATAACGGTGGACGCGGCCACGGACTTGACGCTGGGCTGCCGCGGCGCCGAGCCGATGAGCTGGATGTTCAACGACGCAGACAACGGCCCCGTGAGTTTCACCTACGATTTCCATGTACATTATAGCAGCATACACGATACTCTTGTATTCTTTTGTATACTAACTTGCCATATCTTATGCAATGAAAACATTTTAAATTACACAATATATACACATACATACATAAATATTAGACATCAAAGTTTGATTTGTGCACCCATATAATGTGTTTTTAGTGATAAAACGTAATAAAAACTATTAGATTTCATTAGCCTCAGAAAATTGTTAATGTTTGTATAAAAAAGGTAAAATGTATCTCACTTCCTATTGAAGAATAAGTAAGACCTATTTTATTTTGAATGGTAAGGTATACCATATATTTAAGTCTTGAAAAAATATTGCATCATCATCAATATTTCAGAAAAATAAAAAATGCAAAGACTACTCTATTCTTAATAATTACTTGACAACGAAATACTGCATTTTGAAACTACGATTATTAAAAAATATGTATTGCAACCTAAGTCGTGTATGTATTTCATATAAATGCTTAGATATTTTTTGGAATATTACAATAATTAAAAAAAGTAGATTTACATAACTCTGAAAATTTGAGATATTAAAGCAGTTTACGATTCTTCTATTGAAAAAGAACCGCGAAATGATTTTATCTCAGGGAAGGCTCAAAATACGTATTTTTAAAAATATTATTCGTTAAAGTCGTCATTTGTAACGTAAAATCATGTAGAAAGTGACAGATGGTTCAACTATCTTTAAAATGTTGAAACAAAAGTAAAAAATAATGTAAAAAATTATATACTGCATTTTCATTGGTTTCATTTTATTTATTTTTAATATTTTTATTTATTGATCTACTTGGTGATCACTTAAAATGCTATCGACAATTATAACATCTGTTAAAATAAATTTAAATTTTTACCTTCGTAAAATCAATCTAAAATCAATATGCAAAATAATGACGTGTACAACATGTAATGAAAGCTTTTTTTCACTCTTTTGATTGATAGATTTCGGCTTCACTGTCATGCATCAAAGTTCAAAATCATAAAAAATTATTGTTTTCAATACTAGTTGTACAAATAAGTATTGTGAATGAAATATAATAGATACTTGCATGCAAATTTTTTAAAAAAATACGATATATAATTAAATATTACATGGGATGATATTTATTTTTTTCATTTAGAATTTTATGAATGCATAAATCCTTTTCTTGCATATAAATTTAATTCATTAATATAAGTTATAGAGGGTGTTTCATTTTTTTCTATAATTATAAATATATGCTCTATAAAAATGACAATATACTCTAAAGTTTCTAGGAAAAGTTAATAACAGTGCCAAATAAAGTAAACAAAAATCTGCTGAATCCCATTTATATATTTAATAGTTGAAAGTTATTCTTTTTCTAAACAAGAACAGTGGATATAGGCACCAAATCTTTAAAAATCGTTCTTTTTAACTGCGCTTTATTTTTTTTTTTAATATTGACTATAAGGCAGTCGACGTGAATATACATGTTTCAAATTTGTTCACATAGTAAATAAATTTCGTATGTAAGACAAGTCACATGCGTTACTTTTGGGTAAAATATTTGCATGGTCTGGTCTGCTTTTACCATGTATGAAGCAGCACTTTATATTAGGAAGCGGTTCTAAATGTTTTCTTTATTATGGACTCTGCTTAAAAATAATTTTTTGTAGTGGAACACCATGGCTTATTTAAGATTTCAAATTAGAAAGTGCATCAACTTCGAGTATTAAATTAAAAATTGTCATAAAGGGTTTTCATGTACGGAGAGAAGGACAAAATTAATTTATTTTATTAATGAATACACTACTATTATAATAATTTAATTGGAATTATTCTATAACTGTACAAAATAATGACAACAAAATAATATTGAATACAATTACAAAAGATGACGAAGAATTTTATAAGATATGATAGGATTTTTAACATTGAAAAATGTATTTGTTTAATTTATATTGGCTTTATTTGGCAGCAAATATGAAGTTGATATTATTACCGCAAAGGCTGAAAATGAGAGTTTACTTAACTATACTATAACTATACGTGTCCGTAAATCTAATCTTTTTTACACAAAACAGCTTTAACACGTTTAGTTAGCAACTAACACATTTGTTTATAGGTTGTATTATTTCATAATATATAAATGTACTTAATGATTGTCTATATTATTTACAGTATTTCAACACTTCTAAGATACAAATAATTGATATCTACAATGACAAAGAAGTAGATTATAAATATGAGACTATATTAACAGTGTATAATGTTTCTGAAGAGAATGTAGGCTTCTACTATTGCCACGGAACAAAGGTGGACTTCGACACCTCCAGGAGATCCACCAGGATATACGTCTTCGTTCATGGTTCGTACCTAACTTATATTAAACATTCTTCATGTACGATTGTATGTTCTATTCCTGGTTAAAACACAAAAACTTTTAATTTAAATTTATGATCTCAAACTAGGAAATAATATTTTTCTAAAGATATTCTCGTTAGCGGTTTAAATAAGAGAAACATTACAATTGGAACTGTAGCTAGCAGTTCATAATTTAGCGACTATTATTAACTTAGGCATAAACCAAGCATTTATTCTATTATATATATTTATTAATCTCACAACGTAAAACATAACAAATTTTAATCCGTTTCTTTTAGTGGATCATAGTTCAATTGCCAGAACCTCAAAGCGTCTATTTTGTACGGGTGTTTAAAGCAAACCCTGAGGTTGTAAATTGCTTGGAATTTTTCTTCAATATTTAATCCACACCATGATACTCATACAATATTTATCTACGGAACTTGAGACTTGTTAAGCTTCTTCTTCATCGTTATCTGATGAAAGTCGATAAAAATGCCGTCAGACATTAGAAATACGAATTCAGATAATCGCCGAGCGTCAATAACATACTGAGTGGATAAAAGTGAAGTTATAATTTTTGCCAGGTCTAAATCGGCTATCTGCAGCTTGTGTGTTTCTTAAAAATTAGTTGTATGCAAATTACGAAACTTGAATTGAGATTCGAGTTTTAAAAAAATTTATTTCACACAAAGATTTATTATAAACATTCAAAAGTAGATCTTTACAAAACAGAGGTCAATTCTTAACTAACTACATTGTGAGAATACAACATAAAAAATGAAATATGACTACAGCTACTAGTGTGGGGATTCTGGCGGATTCAGCGTCTTCTATGGAAATAGTGGTTCGCTAACTTGCATGTCTAAAGTGGGAACACATACATCTACAGAATCATCGTCGTGTGTAAGATGTGAGAGCGTATCGGTAATGGCATTACACCATCAAGCTAGTGTTCCACTAGGTGATTTAAAAGACATTAGCCACGGCAAAGGATAGTTATTGCTAAGTACTTTAACTTGGGCTTCTTCTAAATACCCACGAAATTTATCTATGGCCTATAGCACAGCGAAAACCTCTCGTTTTGTGGTGGTAAGGTTTATTTCCGCTGCATTTAATAAACTAGATGCGTAGTCCACTGGTCGTTCATTCAAGGTCTCCCCTTGAAATAATGCTGTTCCCAGGGCGAACCCGCTCGAATATTATTTTCAAATAATATTGTTTTTATATGATTTGCAAAACTAACCCTAAAAATTAAAACCAATTTATTTTGAACTTCCATTATCTTTATTAGTGAAAAAATACTTTTAACAATTTATAACACAACGTTTCGATAGCGCAAATCTGCTATCGTCATCAGGTGAACTGATACTACTGACTAATTCCTTAACATACGGGCCTTATATCACCAGGTTTCAGACAACAACGACAATCAAGAACATCGTATCTACTACGAAACCAGAGCAGTCACCAAAACTACAAGCAGGCATTTACCAGGTGGACTGTGAATGTGGGAAAACCTATATAGGTGAAACAAAACGACCTTTGTATACCAGAATTAAAGAACACAGACGTCACACAGAGAGAGGAGAGACATCAAAATCAGGACTTGCCGAACACGCGTGGGAGCACCATCATCGAATTCAATGGGAGGGCGCGAGGATCCTCAAGAAGGAAGAACATTGGTATAAGAGGAAGTTCAAAGAAGCCGCCATCATCCAGAAGAACAAAAAAACAGTTTTGAGTCAACTGAGTGTGGAAATACGACCCTTGTGGAGGAAGCACATCGCAGCAGATCCCGGCCTAAGCATTGACCCTCAGACGTCTAGAACGCCCCACCCACCCGTTATACCTGACTATCCACATGTTACACTCGACCAACCGCATGTCATACTCGACCAACCGTTAACCGTTCTACCTGACCACCCTCATGACACTAGATATAAGGCCCGTATGTTAAGGAATTAGTCAGTAGTATCAGTTCACCTGATGACGATAGCAGATTTGCGCTATCGAAACGTTGTGTTATAAATTGTTAAAAGTATTTTTTCACTAATAAAGATAATGGAAGTTCAAAATAAATTGGTTTTAATTCAAAGTGAATCATTATCTTATAAATTTAAAAATAAGTTGAACCCTAAAAAGCTATCATAAATTATTTATTCATTTTTATCTAGATCTTTTGTTTCTTTAGATAGAAGTGCAAAAAATATTGATTCCTTTATTGATCCGCATTTGTTTTTCGTACCTTAGAGCCCATAATAGAAATTAATAAAATTTTAATATCAGGATGTATGTATTTAAAATTCTTTGGACTACTATGTAATTTTTATACAATATTATTAATATTATGTTTACTTATCAATAACATTAATACTCGTTAGTTACCTTTATTTAAACTTACAACACTTTCATCATGCTCACAATGACCTATAGCTTGGGTACATGCAAATAATAAACACTCATATACAGTCTGTTTCTTTAATTTTGGTTTGTTACTATTCATTTACCATATGTTCAACACTTAGTTTGTTTTTTTTTGTTATTTTAAATAATTAACATACATATTACATATTTTATGTTGTTTTGAGTCTTTTATTGAAATCAAAGGCATTCTTGCAATTGCGAAACCCTTCATTTACAAAACTTACTTGATGAACTTTATGAAAAAGCTGCGGTATAAACACTGTTTTTTAATATGCTATTCTCCACCCACACAAATGTTTTAAACCACAATGGTTTGAAGCTTCTCATTCTGCCAAATTGTTTTAGTCGTGGATATAGAGATAATATCAGATGGTGTGGTCCTTTTCTAGCAATTTTAGACAAATCCTAGGTCCAGGAGAAGCAAATTAATTTTCTTCTCATTGTTTTAAATATAATACTAATGCATCATGTATATCAGTTTCAACATTGCTTATCTAATCTTCGCTTGTGTTATTTTGACTCGAACTACTATCATTTTCTTCATTAGCACTGATCTTAGAAGATACTTCACTTATATTGGCTGTACTATTTGATGGCAATTCTATTATATCAGTTTTTCTTTGTTCGCATTGAAAATCAGTTTTAATATATTTGTATTGCGCTACATATATTTTAAACACAACATATCTCTTCTAACACAATAACATAAATAAACATTGATATTATTTTCAGTGTTGCCAAATATAACTCATTCCCTAGCACTAGTATTCTACTAAATTTTATAAACATCAAAAATTAAAACATATATACCTATAATTTAAAAAGAAGTATCCATGCACAACATACGAGTACATATATAATTAAATTCAATATATACATTAGCATAAGAGTAGTAGTTTTGGCATCTGAAATTGAAAATTTATGTAATTGTTTGAAACAAAAAATAAATTAATAAAAAAATTACCGTGATCGAAGATGTAACCTTATTAGAATAAAGTACAAGTCGAATATTACATTTTATAAATATTGCCAGGTTAGAAAATTGTTGACAAGGATCCAGTACACAAATCGGGCAACAACCAATCGTACTCAAAGACGATTTAAATTGGCCGATGATATGTAGCGTAATAAAGCAAAGAACAAGACGAAAGTGAAGTGCAGGTTTTGGCTTTACCCTTCAAGACAAGAGTTATTTTTTTGTGTAAATAAATGTTAGAACAAAATTAAGGTTTAAATTCAAATATTGTATTTCACCAGATTTTACACTAGAAGCATCAGATATCCCAACACCTACCAAATGTATTTTCTTGTCATTAAATACGCACCCAATTCCATCAGATTTAGTAGAAATTCTACTGATTTGGCAACACTTATTATATGTATTACTTACCTACCCCAAGAAGACATGTTTCAACTTGCTCCTCCATGAACATACACAATGATTTTAGCAAATCTTTACAAGTTTAGTTTTTAGCTCTCCCGCGGTAAGGAAAATCAAACATCTGATTTCAGCGATTGTTGAAAATATTTATATTATTCCACAAATAATATAAAATATAAATCGTTGATAACAAAATAATGAAATAAATTAAAATCTATGATATTACAAAACATTAACAAATAAAAGACAGAGGATAGTCTGCGGGGAGGGCCACGGGTTCCTCTCGGCCAGTCTGTTAGCTCCGTCACTACCACCAAGTTGTGTATAGATTGACGAATTCTATGTTAAAATATGAAATTAATTTAATGGAATTTGAAAATGATTAAAATATGTGTTTTTTTTAGATGACAATTATTTAGCTACAAACGCTTCTAAAATAATCCCATATGCGTTCAGGTTGTATTTAGGTAAAACCACTTTTAAAATATACACATATAAGTTCGGATACGGGTACAAGCTTTTGCCATGCAGACCTACTGCTCCAGATATAAACATCACTCTCACTTGTGATGATATCGAAGTGCCAATCAGAATGTCAGTAAATCCAGGCAACTACACTGTAAAACAGGAGTTTGGAAATTTAGTGGTAAGTAACACATACATGTGAATTAAAACAATATTTTGAAATTATTAAATATCGTCATAGTTTTACAAACGTGTGTACTGGGTTTTTATCCATACTATGGCTTTATACTGGAATTTGAACACTATAGTTGTCCAATTACAGTGATTGTGTTTTCAGAAGAAACAATAACATTTCTACTATACGACTGTTACCTATTTGAATTAGGTTTGTGTAACAAAAATCGACATTCTCAATAGTACTTACTTCCTAATAACAGAGAAGCACAAAATAGATAATAAGTACATAGCAATGAACATAGTAACAGTAGTATAAGAATATATTTTAACAGAATAACATTTAATAAACACATGTAATTAGAATAAAGTACAAATAATGCCTCAAGTAATAATTATAATCATAATAAAATTGATTTAAATAATACAAGTAATACATGTCGGAAATTTTTGTGACTTATATGAAAAAATATCAGGAAGTAATATATTATTGACATATTTCACATATTATAGTGGAAATCTATTCATTGCAGAATTCGTTCTCTGGAAATGAACAATAAATAATTTATTTAAGCTAATAGTATGAGACAGAACACGAAAACATATTTGAGGTAAAAGTTCAGTACAATCTATTACATTAGAACCCCATATCTAACAAAGCGAGTCTATTTTCCAACGACATTATATGAAAATTAAAACCAAGAAACGTATAATTCATGAATCGGTAAAATTTTCACTAAATACTTTCAATACGATCAATATAAATTGATTATTGTGGAGACCAAGAGATAATCGAAAATGCTAGTTGAATTCTTTCAAGTAAAAAATATAGTCATTAAATTGTAAGAATTTTGAAATTTTGTACGAATCTCATGAGAAATCTGCGCATTTTGTATGACTTTTTCACAATGTTATCAGCATGTATATCTAGTACTTATTTCTTGTCAAATGTAACACCAAGGTTTTTAACATAGTTGACTGTAATGATATTCGTGCCAGTAGTTTATAAGTATTTTCAAATATATTTCTGCTTCTTGTGAAACTGATATAACATTTAGCGGTATTAATGCTTAAGTTAATAAGTTTTGTTGGTGCATCAAAACTAAATTCAGATTGAAGAGCAATACTATCTTTATTATATGTTATTTTAATTTCTTTTAAAATCCTTCTGCATATAATAGAAAATTATATGTAGGTCAAAACGCAATTCTCCACATCGTTGAGGACGTCAGAAAAGATGATGAGATGAACTGATTTGTATCCATTGATTACAAAAAACTGGGTTCTACTCGATAATTCAGTAAATTACCATGGATATCGACTGTAGCTAGTTTACGTAGTAATGTATTTTATCAAAATCTTTGCTAAAGTTAGTATAAATAAAATGTCAATTGAGTATGTTAACATATCAGTTTTAAAAATCAATGTTTGGAATCTATGTTTAAATATGTGTTTAAGTGCATCGGTAAAAAGATCCGAATATAATTGAATGAGTAACTCAATATAATTTTATTATTACGGACGTTTCGGAATGCGAACCTGCCATCATCAGCTAAAATCAAAACATATACATAAAGAAAATTCAAAGATTAATTATTTTCGATACAATCATCGACCGAAAACTAAAGATATACTATAGCAAAATACCATACAATGGAACTATCAATGCTGGGCTCAAGAAAATATATCAGGAATCCAATATAGCGGTAGCAAATTCCAACAATCATTGTACCAATCGTTTATTTTTTAAGTTGAAAGATAAATTCTAAATAATTAAAGACAAAATGTGATATACAAGGTAAATTGTAACACTTGCCAGTAGGTATACATAGGAGAAACCTGGCAACCACTAAACATAAGGATATACCACCACAATAACCATGCGAAGATGTTAAATCCTTGGCACAATGGTATCACTAGACATATGCAAGAGACTGTACATAAAATCAATTATACTGATGTGACCATCTTAGACGAAGAACCTAACAAATTTAAGAGACTGGCTTTAGCAACTCTATACATTAACAGCTATAAAAACAACAACATGAATAATCAAACAGATTTCAATGAAACTTTAAATTCATGGGTCCAGTACTGGATACTATATCGAAGCAGGTTGTCATGTGACTTCCGGTCGGTCAGCCATTATTTCATTTTGATGGATGATAGTGACATATTATGTTACGGCATGAAATTATTTGAATTATTTATTCTGTTGTTTTGTATAATATCTTGGTGCTTTATATTTATTTATCTATTTATTGTTAACAGTGTAATGCCTGCGTTAGCTTATGCAGATGATGTAGTTGTAATGGGTGAATCTGAAGAACAATTGAGAAGAATGATTGTAAGTATAAAGGAAGTAGGAAAAGGTTTAAATCTATTACTGAATGTTGATAAATGTAAAGTGCTAGTGTTTGAGAAGAGTGATTTGGTGACTGACGGCAATGTTTCGGCGAATGGTGTGAGATTGGGTCAAGTTAATGAGTTCCTATACTTGGGGAGTGTGTTTTCGAGGGATGGACGTATTGATCAAGAGATTGGGATTCGTCCTGTCGATTTTAGATTATTGGTTAGATTATTCAAGTGTTTACCTGCATTTGTGTGGAGTTAACCTTTAAAAACAAGCGCAGACAGATGCTCCCTTAATTTTTTAACTTTTTGATTTATATTCTGTTTTTACTATAGAGCAGGGGTCACCAATCTTTTACAGAAGAGGGCCAAATACAGATTTTTAAAATGTGTGGCGGGCCAAAAAAATTCTTATTGGAATCGTATTTGACCAAAATAAAATGATAGATGCAGAATTTAAACTTACCTTTAATATATAATATGAGAAAATGCTGAAAATTCAAGATAGTAAAATGAAATTATTATAACTTTTATATAATTATTTATTTGTCATTTATTATTTATGATACATTGATTATAATATACACATATAATTAAGAAAAAGTTAATGCGAAGAATGCATTTGTTTTTCGGAACAAATTTTTTTAATATTTGGTGTAAAATGTTCCAATTTGCAAAAAATTTTCTAGGTGCGGGTCAGTGATGCGTGATCTATTTTTTGATTTTACATATTTCATTTTTGAAAATGTTTGTTCGCATATACCAAAAATAGATATTATATTACTTGCAAAATTTTTAATATTTGGGTAATTGGATGCTGATAACATCCTATAAAACGAAATTAAATTTTCACTATTAAATAATGATTTCAACGCATCATTAGCTTAAAGATCAAGGACTTCTAATTGTAAATCCTCTCTAACGTCTCTGATGGAGATGTCAAATGGATTTTGAAATATCTGAAATGTCGATGAATAAGTTTTAAAATCGGAAAAACGATCCGCGAAATTTTGCTGCAATACTAATATATTTTGAACAAAGCTGTCAGTAGAGAAATTATTGTAACCAGACATAGATTTTAATAAGTGATCACAACATGAAAAATGGGCAAAATTAGATTGAGTTAATTGGTTTTTAAATAAACTCAGCTTAGCTTCAAATGATTTGATGTTATAAAACAAATCGGTAATCAATTTTTCACGTCCCTGTAGTTTTGTATTTAAAAAGTTAAGATGTTCACATATGTCTGTTAAAAACGCAAGCTGCCACAACCACTTAGGATCCGATAGCTCTGGCACAGGCTTTAATTTTTCCGTCATAAATATGACGATTTCCACTCTGAGGTCAAAAAATCGCTTTAAAACATTTCCGCGGCTCAACCACCTCACTTCAGTATGGGACAATAAATCACCGTACTCAGCATCAATTGTTTCAAGAAAAATTTTGAATTGATGGTGATTTAGTCCAGCTTTACGAATAAAATTTACAGTTGTTATTACTGTTGCCATGACTGCATCTACACCCAAAAACTTTCCACATAAAGATTGTTGGTGAATTATACAATGAAATACCATAGGTTTTTTCATGTCGTTATTCTCCAGATATTGATGAAGCCGGCCCATGAATCCAATCTTAGAACCGACCATATTTTTAGCCCCATCCGTCGTAACCGCTGATAAAAATTTCCAATTTAATTTGAGGTCATTAATTGCTTCTAAATAACACGAAAATATGGTTTCTCCTGTAGTTCAATCTTTCATACTCTTTAATACTGCTAACTCTTCAGTTGTTTCAAAATTTTGATTTACACCTCGAATATATATTAGTAACTGAGCTGTGTGAGCTGCATCTTCGCTTTCATCAATAGCAATGGAAAATGTGTGAAATCACGAACTTTTTCTCTGAGTTGATCCTTAATATGAGATCCTAGACCTTCTATTTTTCTTGTTACAGTGGAAGCAGATAAACTTACAGCAGCAAAATCCTTCACTTTTTCAGGGCATATTTCTTCGGCAATCGCCAAACAAACTCGTTTAACAAATTCTCCGTCAGTAAAAGGTCTTTCTTCTTCAGCTATGATTTGGGAAGCACGGAAACTTGCTCGAACTGTATTTAAATTTTGATTCGTAAAAATTCTCATCTTAAGCTGTTGACTTTCAACATTTCGGAGTAAGTCCTTTAGTTTTCTCTCTCGCAAATGTCCTTGAAATTCATCAAATTTTAAACTATGTTTTGTAGTGTAGTGCCGTTTTAAATTATATTCTTTGAATACTGATACACTTTCATTGCAAATAAGACATATGCAACTATCATTGTTCGCCATAAAAAAGTAATTAAGTGACCAGCGCTCGTTGAATGAGCGACACTCGATATCCACTTTTCTCTTCTTTGACATCATCGAACTCAGGTAACTAAGTTAATAAATAAATATGCATTAAAATTTTAGAATATAAAATAGTTTAAACAAAATAACTAATAATAAGAATAATTTATAAATCAATGCATTTACTAAGTAGACATTTTAAATTAAAAATTCAAATAAATAGATAAACTTAGTTAATTTTGTGTAAAATTTCCACCAAATAATTAAAACATATTTTTTGTCTTATTAGCTAACTACGTATTTTGAATTATTTTATTTTATTAAATATTTAGCTAAAACTTGGGTTTAAAAATTAAAAAATTCAAATAATCAAAATATATTTTTTGTCTTATTAGCTAAATACGTATTTTCAATAATTTTATTTTATAAAATAATTACTTAAATTGTATAAAATATGAAACATAATATAATAAAGAGTGAAAATAATTTTCTTACCTTGATTTAAAAATAAACAAATGTGGATCACACTAGTCACAATCACAATTTACTATTCACCTTGTGAAGCAAAGACCAAAATCGTAATGATTGAAACTTTCATTATGAAATTAAGAAATGTCCATTGAGTGATAATGCTTTCGTCGGTTACCATAGCAATAGGGAAATTCCGAGAGAAATTCGCAGAATCATAAATAGGCAATTTGCATGTATCATAAATACCTGAAGACAATAAGTCGCCCTTACTTCATAGACCCCATGGAGCGCTCAACAACATATTTTTGCAATTGTGGAATACACAATATAAAACTTAACAACCATCATAAAAACATAAACTCAAACAAATTTGTTAGATAAGTAAGAAGAAAAAATGCACGAGCAAATATTTAGATTTACATGGTTAGGAATCAGAAATGATGGCGGGCCGGATATAAACCTTAAGCGGGCCGGAACAAACCCGCGGGCCGTAGATTGGGGATCGCTGCTATAGAGTGTCCAACTGCAATTGTGTAGAATTCAGTTTCAAAAACAAACGCAGAGAGATGTTTCCTTCCATTCTTTTTTTTTTCTTCATTTACAGTTTTTACTATACAGTGTCTAACTGCAATTGTGTTAAATGTATTTTTAAACAAGCGCAGGCGATGCTGCCTTCATTTCTTTATAGACTCGTTGTTAGAGACGTGGACGTAAGTGAAGATTTACGAAACAGGTGTACATGAGAGAATGGATGGATGTGAATGAAGGTTTGTTGCGTGATGATGAATTTTGGTTGTAGGAAGGAAAGAGTTCGTATGGAGGAAGTGTTAATATGGTGGAAACGAGTATCGGGTGTCAGGATGAGAATGTTGATGTGAACTGATTTATATATATATATAAGTTATATGCCCAGCTACAACATCAAACGTGACAAATAAGACATTTAAGTAACAGTACGTCTCGCGCACACGTCATGTTTCAAGAACATAAAAACAAATGTATCATGTAGTTTTAGTCAATCTAGATTCAGATGTAACGCTATTAACAACTTATTATTGTATTAACCAAATAAATAGTTTTTAAAAAGTTACTTGCGTTGTTTAAACAAATAATTGGCGCAGTCGGTAGGATGGCTAAAACGTTTTAGAGAATATAAAATCGTTTCACGTCAGTGACTAATTTAGCCATCGAACATTCGAAGTGTAAAAAGCAAAAATAACACTTCACGTACAAGACAATCAAGTAACCAGTACGAGACCCAAAAAGGAGAGAGTTGCTGAGAGGACATCAGTCATCCAATCCAGAGAGGTCATCGCATCTACGCAAAGAAGCGTTCATCGAGAGCCGAGTACCAGCCAGCCGCCATCGTCTCAGAGGATATGAAGCGAATCCTGGTGTTGCTGTGAGTACTATATGTCGTTTGTTCCTATTTTATTTTAACGAGTGAATCAGAAAATAGTACAAACTCTGAATCAGACTCTGACCCTGAAAATCTTAATTTAATTCCTCAAATCAGTTCGTTCAAATTAAGGCAACCTACATTAAAATTAAAAATGGCAACCGTACCCACACTTAAAAAGGAATATCTGGACATGATTCCTGAATTCCATGGAGAACGGGAATTATTACCCCGATTCTTAGAAATCACGGGAAAACTTGTAACAAAATTTTATAATGCCGCCGATGAAGGTGATTTCCAAAATGAATACCTCATGAGTAGCATTTTAGCGAAATTAAAGGGCGAAGCAGCCATTAATATAGCCAGTTGCACTATTGCTACATGGAATGATTTAAAAACAGCTCTTTTAACCACTTACGCGGACAAAAGAGATTGTTATACCTTATGTATTGAAATGACAGATTTGAAACAAGGCGATAAAGAAACTGTTTTTAAATTTTATAATAGAGTGCAACATCTCTTATATTTACAAGTATCAAATATTGCTATAAATATCGTCGCTAAAGAGGCACCAATATTAATTGGATATTTCCGTAACTATGCTCTAAGAATTTTATTAAAGAGACTTAAAGACCCTATCGGTCAATTAATGCGGACAAAGAACCCTAGTGATTTAAATGCGGCATTACACATGCTTACGAATGATTTCCAATTCGAAGCAAGCCCTAAAACACCTAAAAACCTTTATAGTCAAAATCAAAAATATATTCCAAAACAAAACAATCCAAATTTTAAAATGGTACCCAAATACATACCACCTCAACCCGCATATCAAAATAAATTCCCACTTGCTAGACAAAACTATTTCACTTCCACAGTAAACAGGAACCCTAATTTCGGAAATCAAAGAAATTTCCAAAGTCAAAATTTTAGAAACTCAACGAATAATCAGAGCAAAGTTATGCCAAAACCTACTCCCATGAGTATATCAACTCGCAATACTGGTTTTCAGCCTAGACCAGGACCGTCACGTCAAAATTTTCAATCCCCACAATTCCATGCAGAAGAACTTTTTAATTTAGACGAATATGAATTAAAAGAAAGCGATAGCTTTGCAGATAATAATTGTTATCTCCCAGAAACATACGAAAGTAACGAAATAGAGATAGTAGAAGAAGTAAATATTAACGATAAAAATGACACTGATATCTCTGACCAACATTTTTTAGGAAATCTAGCCTCGGATCTCACTTTGAACTAATGAATTTAACAATAAATCAGAGTAAACTCCCATTTATAATACTCCCAGAGAATAATTTTAAAGTATTGATAGATACCGGTAGCACTAGATCTTTTATTCGGCCCAACATAGCATCTAAATTTTATAATAAATTTGTAACAAAAGATCCATTCCAAATTACAACAGCACACGGGACAACCACAGAATTATACAGTACAATGGTACCTATTTCTAAAATATTAAACCCAAAATTAGAAGATGAAGCTTATTTAAAATATCACATTTTCGAATTTCACGACCAATTCGACATGCTATTGGGCATGGACAATTTAAAAAAGTTAAGAATTTTAATTGATACATTTAATGATTTAATTATTACACCATATAGTAAAATTAAAGTAAATTATTTTAATAATAAAAATAATTTGAATTAAAAACTATACCAAATGTTATTGTCGAACCAATCAGAAAAAATTATAAAAATAAAGGTAAACGTAGAGAAAGGTACAGTACTAGTTCCGCAAATTAAATCCCAAAATTTAATTATTCCCGAATGTGTAACAAACTTACAAAACTCTCACTGTTTATGTACCGTTATCAATCCAACGGAGTATCAGGTTACATTTAGATTACCTAGTTTAGTTGCAGTAGAAAGTTTTGATAATTATGTGACATATGCAAGCCCAAATTTAAATTGTCATGAAATAAAAAAATTGGAATTCAATGCATCCAAAATTCGCACAGAACACATGAACATAGAAGAAAAATCAGAAATCTTAAAAATCATTAATCAATACTCTGATATATTTTATAATGAAAATGACAAACTGACATTTACAAATCAAATACGACATAGCATTAAAACTACGGACGAAATACCGACTTATACAAAATCTTATAAATATCCCGAAATCCATAAAATTGAAGTTCGCGACCAAATACAAAAAATGCTAGACCAAAATATAATTAAACATTCTAACTCACCTTGGTGTTCACCCATATGGGTTGTACCCAAAAAAATAGACGCGTCAGGTAAAAAGAAATGGAGAATAGGGATAGATTATCGGAAACTTAACGAGAAAACAATAGGAGACAAATACGCATTACCAAATATCACCGACCTACTTGACAAAATAGGACGATGTACATATTTTACTACTTTAGACTTAAACTCCGGGTTCCACCAAATCCAAATGGATGATCAAGACATGTAATAGACCGCTTTTAACACGGAATACGGCCATTATGTATTTTTGCGGATGCCTTTCGGTTTGAAAAATGCCCCCGCAACTTTTCAGCGAGTAATGGACAACATACTACGTGGACTCACTAACGAAAAATGTTTAGTCTATCTGGACGACATTATTGTTTTTTCAAGTAGTTTGCAAGAACATATTAATAATTTAAAATTAGTTTTCTACCGTTTACGGAAATCCAGTTTCAAAATTCAGCTTGATAAGTCAGAATTTTTAAGAAAGGAAGTCGCGTATTTAGGCCACATTGTAACCCCACAAGGTGTAAGACCTAACCCAGACAAAATTTCGGCATTTCAAATTTATCCTATTCCCAAAACCGTTAAACAAATTAAAGGATTTCTTGGTCTGCTTGGTTATTATCGGAAATTTATTAAAGATTTCGCGAAACTAACTAAACCACTTACAAAATGCTTGAAAAAAATGCAATCATCAACATCAATGACCCTGAATATATAAACTGTTTTAATACGTGCAAAAAACTGCTTATAAACGAACCACTGTTACAATACCCAGACTTTACTAAAGAATTCATCTTGACATGTGATGCCAGTAACGTCGCAATCGGAGCTGACTTATCGCAAGGTAACTCTGGTAATGACCTCCCGGTCGCGTACGCGAGCAGAACCTTGAAAGAATCAGAGATGAATTATTCCACAATAGAGAAAGAACTTTTGGCGATAGTTTGGAGTACACAATATTTTGGACCCTATCTTTTTGGCCGTAAATTCATAATTTACACCGATCATAGACCATTACAATGGCTATTTTCTTTAAAACAATGTAGTCAAAAATTAATAAGATGTAGACTTAAACTTGAAGAATTCGATTATGACATAATTTATAGAAAAGGAAAGTTAAATTCTAATGCCGATGCGTTAAGCCGTATTCCTCATGAAACTAATGACAAAATTCAAAATTTACCTGCCAATTTAGACAATAAAGACCCATTAACACAATATCAGTATTATTTGACATCAAAATTTAATAATACGTCAACGAATAATCATGTTTTAGAAGTTGTAGGGAATCTATTCGACGCGCCGCTATCTAGCAGTCTAGCGCACTGCGTCAGTAAAGATTTATATATGGCACGAGGAATAGCTAAACAGTTTAAAGAAAATTTTAATAATGTGGATAAATTCAAGAAACAAAACCCAAAACTTCATTCTTTAGTTCATTTAAAAAGTAATTTCAGATATATAATTTACATGATTACTAAAGTAAAATATGATGATAAACCTTCAAAGCAAGATGTATTTTATGCACTTTTAAATTTAAAAGCTTTTTGCATTAAAAACAAAATTAAAAATCTTGCCATACCACACATAGCCTCAGGATTAGATCGAAAGAATTGGTTAGATGTCAAATCAATTCTTCAAAATATTTTCAATAATACTGACACACTCGTTACAGTTTTTAAACTCACCGACGATAAACCAAATTTTGAATTAAACATAAATGATACGGACGACATTGAATCAGTTATAAAAGACATTAAACACTTAAACGAATTACTAGAACCGAGACAAATAGACGAAAAAGATAATCAATCACTAATCGTCGAAACAGGTGATCCACAAAGTGATGTTGACGACTCTTCTAGTGAGAGCAACGCCACCATTCATTCAAATAAGGACACCCAATTATAGAAATTCCAATAATAGAATGCCCTGTAAATTATGGCAAAAATCAAATAATTATTTCAGAAACACAACATAGCCCAAAAAAATTAACTATTCTAAAATTACACGCAACAAAAAAACAGAGAATACTAGTAGAACTTTCTCAATTAAATTTTGAAAGGGAAGCTATTAATTTTATTAAAGAGTACATAGTACCCAAAGTTAAATATCACTTAAATTGCGAGAGCGGTACGTATGAAAAGTTTAGCCTGATTTTACAAAATTATTTTAAAAATTCTCAAATTAACATAGTTAGATGTAAACAGTACCTCACGGATGTTACAGACGAAAACGAAAAATCTGAAATTATTTGTAAATTCCACGAAAGCAAAACAAATCATCGTGGTAAACTAAGGAACTCTATCCAAACTTACATTAATTCATGTGAAATCTGCCAGATTACAAAATACGACAGGAATCCCCTGAAGCTAAAATTAATTTTAACACCTACGTCATCAAAGCCTATCGAATTATTACATATCGATACTATTACATTAGAAAAAATAAAATTTCTCATCATAATAGATTCATTTTCTAAATATGCACAGGCATACAAACTCAATTCCTCTCAAGGTATTGAAATTGTTAATAATCTTGTAAAGTATTTTACGCATCATGGAATTCCCGGACAAATAATTTCTGACAATGGGCTAGAATTCAAAAATTCAATTGTAACAGAACTTTTAGATCTTCATAAAATAAACATACACTTTATTAGTTCGCAACACCCTGAATCGAATGGTACCATAGAACGATTTCATTCGACTCTTGTAGAACACAGAAGACTATTTAATAATCAACAAGTCTATAATAAGGAATCCATAGAAATAAAAGTTAATTATGCTCTTTTGGCCTATAATAATACAATCCATTCAGTTACAAAATTAAAACCGTGTGAAGTAATTTCTGGTCATCTTGATACTAAATCCCCCCTTACTATAAACATCGATAAGCAACTCATAAATAATTATGTAGAAAATCATAAGAACAAAACAAAATTATTATACGAATCAATAAAAAATAAAATCGATCAGAATAAAGAGAAAATTATTGGCAAATTTAATGAATCGAGAGAAGAACTACCCGAAATTCCAAATAAAATTCTTGTGAAAAATAGACAAAAACAAGCAAAAACACAAAATAAATTTAAACCCGAATCATTAAAATCTATCAATAAAAATTTGAAAACAGCTAAACTTAAAGTAAAACATGGTAACACAGTTGATAAAATTCATTTATCTAATATTAAAAGACCAAGAAAAATAACTTATAATTTTTATCCACTTCCAGGTCCCTCGCACTCAGCGATGGATTAATTATCAGAAATATCACGGAGAATCTGGGAATACTACCCATTAAATTGGGTCCTGCAAAATTAGAAAAAAACCACTCACACCTTCGTGCATTACTATAACGTCAAGCCCCTGTTTGAACAATACTATAATTTAAACGATCAATATGAAAGTCTAAAAATGCTAATTTCAAACAATACTAGATACATTGATGAACTGCATAACTATGATAAAATTGTGGAATTCATTCGAAATAGTATTAATAACAAAATTACAAACATCGGCTTCCACTCAACCGCATTAAAACGAAATAAAAGAGGACTTATAGATGGCTTGGGAACTGTTTTCAAATTTGTCACCGGAAATTTAGATGCCGAAGACGGCAAACGATATAATGAAATACTAGAGCACTTACAAAAAAATGACCATAAATTGGAAAACCAATTAAAATTGGCTTACTCTGTAAATGATGAAATAATTAAAAATTTTCATAAAACACTGTTAGATATACAACATAATGAATCAACTTTGAAATCAAAAATTTTACAATTATACGAAATTATTAATAATATGCATATTCAGGATATATTATTTGCAAAAAATATTTATGATCAACTTATTATACTTTATAATTCTATTTTAAACGTACTCCAGGATATAGAAAATTCAATTACATTCTGTTAATTAAGAACATTGCACCCAAGTATAATACACCCTGAAGAACTTCTATTAGAAATACAAAAAATTTCAAAATTTTATAAAGCCCAACTCCCGTTTGAACCAAATCATGAAAATATTTTGGAATACGAATCACTATTAAAAGTGAATTGTAAGATTGAACCCTTTCAAATCATTTACTTAATATCAATCCCAATTAATTATGAAACAAATTTCGATCTTTATTACTTGCATCCTATCCCAACAAGATATGATACAGATTTTGTAACTATAATACCTAATTCAAGATATTTTTTAAAGTCAATAAATGAATTTATTCCATTGAGCGACATATGTATTCCAAGCAAAACATACCAATGCCCAAATAAATTCCACGCGCATTACAATCCAACATGCGAAAAAGAAATCCTCAACGAACAGCAAAGCAACCAGTGCCATTATACAAAATTAGAAATAAAGGAAAATCACTTTGAACTAGTGCCCGATATAAACCAATACTTGGATATTCTACTCCGAGAACAGAAAATCACTATAAACTGCCCAGAAGGAATTAACGTAGAATCATTAACTGGAATTTTTCTTATTAAAGTGGAAAATAACTGTGACATAGTTTGTAAACAACAAAAATTAATATTTTGGGATAAAACTCAAGGAACTCCTTTAATGCTTCCAAAACTCAATATTAGATAGAAATCTAATAAAATTTCTAATTTTACAATAAATCTAAAATCCCTAAAACTTAGTGAAATAAAAACTAATTTATTCACACCAATTCAAAAATCGGATACGAACTTTCACATCCCGAGCATTTGGACAATTCTATTATATCTCGGAATAATGTTAATAATCATTTACTTTTCTGTTAAGTGGTTCCGAAATAGGAAATTAAGGCAGGCACTGAATACAACAACCCCGAAGAAAGAAGAAATCGAACTTCGACTTCCAGAGGGTGCTTCCTTCTAAGGAGGGAGGAGTTATATGCCCAGCTACAACATCAAACGTGACAAATAAGACATTTACGTAGAAGCACGTCTCGCGGACACGTCATGTTTCAAGAACATAAAAACAAATGTATCATGTAGTTTTAGTCAGTCTAGATTCAGATGTAACGCTATTAACAACTTATTATTGTATTAACCAAATAAATAGTTTAAAAAAATTACTTGCGTTGTTTAAACAAATAATTTATATATATATATATATATATATATATATATATATATATATATATATATATATATATATGTAGTGCTCAATGTTATTTTTTTTTTTTAGATGAATATATATATATATAAGGCTTTACTTTATTTAAATAAATAACAATAATAATATTGAATGTAGAAATAAAATATAAATATATGATATGGAAGATGTGTACACTTTTAAGTTTTAAAGAAGAATGAAAATAAATAAATAGTTGACAGAAAAGTAAACATAAACAATAGAGTAATAATAAGAAGTAACTTGGAGACGAAATAATGTAATGTCGCCAAACTACTTGATAGCGATTTTGAACATCACCAAACACTACATTACTATATGTGTTACGTGCTTTTTCTTGCTATTTCCTTTTCATTTTCATCAATATCAATGTTGAGTTGTGTGACATTTAGTTTAAAGCCAATCTAGTGCTATAATACTTCTTAAATTATTTCAGTAATGTTTTAATTAATTCTTGATAATTTCATCCCTTCTCAATAACCCCTTTCAGCAATTTGTACTTAACTTTTTCCGTTGAAATTATAATTCTTTTAGTTTCTTCGTTTCTGGATGATATTTATCCAATGTATTGTTCACTATCTCTTTATTCTTATCTTTCACACATTAAATTTAACATTTTAGATGTTGAGCACAACATTTTTATTGTCCTTTCTTTTCCCTCTCTTTTCTTTTCTTGAGGGGGGAGTAATGTAGCGTCACTATCAAGTAGTTTGGCGACGTTACATTATTTCGTCTCCAAGTTACTTTTTATTATTACTCTATTGTTTATGTTTACTTTTCTGTCAACTATTTATTTATTTTCATTCTTCTTTATAACTTAAAAGTGTACACATCTTCCATATCATATATTTATATTTTATTTCTACATTCAATATTATTATTGTTATTTATTTAAATAAAGTAAAGCCTTATATATATATTCATCTAAAAAAAAAAAAAAAAAACATTGAGACTGGGAAGACGCCCCCCCCCCCTTTAACTTTTTTATTATGAGTAATAGAAAAAAATGGTTCATATAAAAGTTTTATTATTTTAAATATACTATTTGATGGCAGATGTAGATATTTTTTATAAAGTCAGGTTTACAAGATACGACTATCAACTTTTATTTTTTAAATAGCAACCTATAATTATTTTACTAAAATAAAAACCGCCATTTTTTTCTCTTTTCAACGGTGTATTAGTTTTTATTAATGTATCTGAAAAAATTCGAGAAAAATAAGAAAATTGAGAAATACTAGATATAATTTTTATACAAATATTAAAGGTGGCTATGTGAAAATAATTTGTTTTAAGTTGTTTTTGTTACTGAATTTGTTGCTTTAGTTTGTTAAGTTGTATAACACTGTTACATTTTGTTTATTTTCACATAGCCACCTATAATATTTGTATAAAAATTATTTCTAGTATTTCTCAATAAAAAATATCTACATATGCCATCAAATAGTATATTTAAAATAATAAAACTTTCATATGAACCATTTTTTTCTATTACTCATAATAAAAAAGTTAAAGGGAGGGGGGGCGTCTTCCCAGACTCACCCTGTATATATATATATATATATATATATATATATATATATATATATATATATATATATATATATATATATATATATATATATATATATATATATATATATATATATATTGACTTCCTTGTACAAAGGAAAGAAAGTATTGTAATCGCGAAAAATTTCGGTTCTCAGATTTTAGTGGAAATACGCATTTAAGCCATTCCTCAATTCATTTTGACTAATTTCGTTGTGACGTCTGTACGTACGCATGTATCTCGCATGACTCAAAAACGGTTAGCCGTAGAAAATTGAAATTTTATATTTAGGACTGTTATAACATCTAGTTGTGCCACCGCCCTTTTTGGTCATTATATACCTTCCGGATGTGGTAATTTACTTGAAGCCTTTAATAGTTTTTAAGGAAAAACTATATTCAAATATAATTTAAAACTTTCCAAATTTGGTATATAATGCCTATGGCATACTGGTCGATGAGCGTCGATGAGCATCGATGAACTCCTCGATGAAACAACAGAACGCACCCGTCATCGACGAAAATTAGAGGCTCCTCTATTTACATCGAAGAGCTCATCGATGAAACGAACGTGTCTCATTTCACTCGTATCTTTTGTGTCTCATTTCACGTTAGCATATTTTTGAAATTTAGTTTTCCTTTCTCAACTTTAGAAGCTTTTATTGTTTGTCAATGAAGAGTGCGTTCTGTTGTTTCATTGAGGAGTTCATCGATGGTCATCGACGCTCATCGACCAGTGTGCCATAGGCATAAGACTTATATGTCAATAGAAATAACATAATAGATTTTGGTTAAAATAGATTAACCGGAAGTGACACATTACATGAAGCTGCTAATAGTTTTCCTTGAAACAAATTGTATTATTTTAATTTTAGAAATAAATGCTGTAAATAGAAGTTTTAGAGAATTAAATTCTGCGTCTAGCACATTGAGAAATTTTAATTTAACCTTTTGCATAAGCGAGATATCTAAATTTAAATATTATATATTTTTTTGTTTTTTTTTTTAAATTAAGTTTGCTATGGATAGAACAAAAAATAAAAAATAAAAGATTTAATGTCAAATATGTGCAATTAAAAAATTATTTATTTAAATATACTAATATGTGAGCTGATTCATTTATTATATGGAAATTAATTAACCTTGAATATGTTTATATGTATAGGTTTTATTTTAGTTGATGATGGCAGGTTTGCCCCAGAGATGTGCGTGTAGTCTACTGCAAGTAATCTACGCCATTCTCTACGTGTAAACAATCATGTAGTCTACGTCTTCCTTTATCATGTAAACAATGTAGACTATGTAGACAATGAAAACACCTGTGTTCACTTAAGTCAGATTGGAAATTTTATCCCTTGAACTAGGGAATTTTAAAAGTTGTTAGAAATTTGTATTTTTATGCTAAGGATTACATGAAAAAAATTAGTTGTGCAGCGCAAAACGTTCAAAATAACGGTCAAAATTGTCAACTGGTTTCTGTTAAAAATAGCGCCAAAGAAAACTCCGTCTGGTGAAATGGCGCGTTGATCGATTTTAAAAATATGACAGTTCTTCCAAGACCCAAGACAGACATTCGTCTAGTAATGTATGAGCACTTGCTTTATTAGTTTTATTAAATAAAGACCGATAATAACCCGAGCTCACGAATACGAATACATGCAATAGTTACAAAGGAATAAATTTAAATTATATACAATTTTACAACTGTCAGATGCATGATCTACATTGTTTACATTGTCTACGCCGCTAGAATTGTCGACGTATTGTCTACGTGTAGATGTAGACAATTAAAGATTACACGTAGATGCACATCTCTGGTTTGCCCGCCGAAACGTCCGTAATAATATAAATATATAGAGTTGCGCATTCAATTATATTCCAACCTTTTCACCGATTCACTTAAACACTTAATATATTAGTGTCATCTATTCTACCCGGCAAAAAAACAAGTTGCTCAAGTATAAGATTTTACTAAATAGAACAAGATATCATATATAAATTCTTCAGATATTTTCTCAAAAATACAAAGCTTTATTTAATAAAGACTTATAATTTTCTATTAAACTTTTTACACCGCTTTCGAATACCGGTACAACATGTACTTGTTCCCAAATAGGGGCAATGTCCTTCTGTTAATGATTAAATAAATATGCATGTTAACGAATAATTTAAAGTACTCAAAATAATTTCGTATAAAAACTGATAGAGTTTCAATAGACCCTGCGCTTTTGTTAATATCTAAACATGACATAATATCAAGAACCTCTTGGGAATTGAACTGAACATAACTGATATTATTATTAGCAGTATCTGAGTCAAAAAATTATTGCTATTAGAGTTCTTCTTTTCCTTCCCCTATACCCTAAGTTGTCGGGTTCTCAATCCACTTCCGGAATTCGTTCCTGTTCAGCGCTATTCTTTTAACTTTAGCTAATGTTTTGCCTTCTCTCTCCGCTATCCTCTCAATAGAATCCATCCAGGTTACTTTAAGTCTTCCCCTTCCTCTCCTTCCTTCTCTCCGTGTCTCTTTTATTTGCTTTGGAATTCTTTTCTTTCCAACCTTACTACATACCCATGCCACTAGAGTTGTTTCGTTTGCAGTTTCTCTACTAATGGTTCTGCATCTAATTCTTCTCTAGTTGTTACATTTTTGATGCTATCCCTTCTCGTTCGTCCTACTATTCTCCTTAAGTATTTCATCTCTGCCGCTGTAAATCTGCTGTTGTGTTTGTCCTGCATTGACCAGCTCTCAGCGCCGTATGTTAATGTAGGTACACAAATTGATTGGTACAGACTTAGTTTCGTCTCTTTACTTAGTTCTTTCTTGTTAATAAGGGTGTGATTAATTTGGTAATATATGTTTGTAGCTTTTGATATGAGATTTCGTATCTCTTGTGTTATTGTTCCGTCATGACTAAATATACACCTCAGGCATTCGTAATGGTTGACCACTTCTAGCTCTTCCCCCTCGCACTTTATTTTAATATTATCCCCTCTTCGCTCTCTTTACTTATTTTCATGACTTTACTCTTCATGGTATTTACCGTCATTCCTGCTCTGCGTATCATAGTATTCAATTTCGGTATAGCTTTTTTAAATTTTGTCATGCTATCCGTAAGGAGCATTATGTCATCTGCATTAACTAAGTATTGAATATTCACTGCTATCATATTCCAGTGCCCTACTCTTATGTTCAGGATGTTCTCTCGGCTATTCTGAATTATTTGGTCCATTACCAATATGAATAATAGTGGACTGAGCGAGTCTCCTTGTTTGATGCCTCTCTCCATGTTGAAACTTTAGGATTCTTGTCCTCCTATTTTTACTATTCCTTTTTTTTTCGTATAGTCGTTTTGTAGCTTCTTTTAATTTGCACGGAATGTCTGCTGTCCCCATCGCTTTCAATAAAGTTGGTTCTGGCACAGTATTGAATGCTGCTTGCAGACCATGAATGCGAAGTATAGTGGTGTTCCCTGCTCTACCTTCCTCTCTATCGTTATTTTTAGAGCGTACATGTGGGCTTGTGTTTGTTTATTTTTCCTGTACGCTGCTTGTACATCTTGTAGCTTATATTCAACATAAAATCTGATCTTTCTCTCTATTTTAGTAGAATAGATTTTTGTATGCAAGACGACAGGCATATGGCCCTGTAGTTGTCGCAATTATTTGTGTTTCCTTTCTTGTGCAAGGGTACAATAATGCTTTCTTCCCAATTTTTAGGTATATCTTCTCCTTCCCATGCCTGTTCACATATTTTCCGTATCCATACCATTAACCTTTGCCCTCCATGTTTAATCAATCTCCGGGCTTATCCCGTCTCTTCCGGCTGATTTTCCTAATTTAATTTTTGTTATTGCTTCCTGAACTTCCTCCTCGGTTATCGTCTCTATATCTTCCGCTGCTTCTTCCTTTTCTCTAATGGTATTTCTTTCTTTTACTGTTCATGTTCTAGCTACTTTGAATATTTTATCATAGAATAACCTCCAGGTATTTAAAATCTTGTTAGTATCTGTCACTATTTCTCCGTTCCCATCCTTTATACTCCATGCTTGTTTGCCGTATTTACCTCGCTGTTCTTTTACAATGGTCCAGAATTCCTTCCTGTTGTTGCTGTTGTCTTAAAATTTTTCTTCTATATCTTTTCCAAATTCTTTCCATGTTTCATTTTTAGCTTTTTTGAATATTTATTTTTTCTCGTTTCTTTAAGTAATATATTGTAGCTTATCCTCTTCAGTGTTTGATTGTAGGAATTTTTTCCAAGCTATTTTCTTCTCTTTGACTTTCATTTTTACTTTTTCATTACACCATCTTGTTTGTTTTTGACCGGAACCTATTCTCTTTATGCCACATACTTCTGTGGCTGCTTCTATAATTGACGTTTTTAGCCTCCTCCATCTCTCCTCTATGTTTCATTTATTACCTTTTCTCTCCTACTCAGGAGGTTGATTCTGTAACTTGCGTGACTACTTGCGGCACCCATACTAACACAGATATGTCACATGCATATAGTAAACCATCCATCGGACATTTCAAGAACTAATGGGTATGACGTCACTTCTTGCGAGACACGCAAATATAGATGCGTGACCTCCGTAGGTCCTGTTTCTTACTTGCGACACTACCTGTCTCATTCTAACATTATGTTTGTCTTGTACTTTCCTGTCATTTTGCATTACCAACGCCATATATGCCATAAAGTTGATTAAAATTTGTTTTTGCTCCTTTGTAGCGTTCATAACACGTTTTCTATCTTCTGCCATAATAAAATCGTATTAAAAAACTACAAAACGATGTTGACAAACAATGACATGTGACTGCAACTGACAGTTATAGTTTCAAAACTATTACCAACACTAAACTTGGCGCGAAAACGTAAAACACGGAATTCCCTATGCTCGACACCAGAAAAGAATCGGTGACGTCATACATTGTACTAACGCAAATTTAATCACGCAACTGCTCATGCAAGATACAGAATCAACCTCCTGTTTCGTATTGTTCCAGTTTTCGATTTAGATTATTATTATATTATATCTTCTAGTTTTTCTAACATTATTTTTTGGTGTTTCTTTGGTGGTGCTGGTTTCTTTATGTAAGATCTTGTATCCGCTACCACAAGCATATGGTCTGAATTGATTTCAGCTCCTCTTAATACTTTTATATCTAAGATAGCATACTTAGTTCTTTTCGTGAATGTGAAGTAGTCTATTTTTCTATTCCCATTGTCATTTATTATCCTATCACTACATAATTTTCCCAACACTCCATAGTCTCTTCCTGGGACATTTTCTACTCTGGCTTTCCAGTCGTCAATTATAAACAAATGTTTCCTTTTTTCCTTTGTTTTTTTTTTTGGTCGTTTGTTGCAAATTTGTATACAACATATCTTTCTCTACGGCAACTTCCGTTGGTTGGTATACTTGCACGAGTGAGGTATTTTTTTTTCAACTCCATCGATCTTGAGCTATACCTTACCATCCATTGAGTCGAAGGATTAGATCTTGGCTTATAATTATGCCTACCCGCTCCCTGCTGGTACTCCTGAATATATGAGTTTATATCCTTTTTCCAGTGTTATCTTTTTTATTCCTTGTTTCTTTACATCTGATATACCTAAGATTTGCACTTTGTTTCTTATAATGTCTTCCACTAATTCTACTTCCTTTCCATTGATTCCGCTAATGTTCCATATTCCTATTCTAGTCATTTTCCGTTGCTTGGATCGCTGTCCAGGATTCCGTCCGTGTCCGAGGCTGGTGCTTGTTCTCTGAATTGCTGTACTCTATATAGGTGATCAGCCTAATGATGGGGGTCCAATTTTCTTGGGACAACAGGTATCAGGCTATACCCCTTGATGTGTGTCGTCAGGGCTCCGTTAGTTTTCTAGTAAGATGTACCGGACATTTATGCCTCTCGTACAGGTTGAGTTGACATTTGGGTTTGATTGTGCTGGTAACCCCTTACACTCCTATTAGCGTTAATGATATTAAAAGATAAACATTTGAATTAGAATATCATTAAAACAGTTTTAGGTTCAAGTTTTGTCAATTTATTTATTTCGATGTTTCGGTACACTAAATATGTACCTTCGACAGGAAATAAAATAATAAGTAACAAATCTTATTTATATACAAATTAAATTTTGAGTATTCGATTTTATGTTTTTAAAAAGAATACTAAAATCTTTATTAATATTATAACTTTATTATAATTTGTATATGGTTACATATGAGTCACAGTACTTGACTGTGCAGAGTCTACGATACAAAGAGCGTGCTTATTCACTAAACTAGCCTATTTATACATTTCTCTTATCTTCTAAATATGCAACCTATGCTAGATGATGTTATGACTAATGTCTTGAAACAACAGGTTCAAGATACATAATTTACATTTCTCTTATCTTCTAAATGTGCAACCTATGCTAGATGATGTTATGACTAATGTAATGAAACAACAGGTTCAAGATACATAATTCCTCCCCTTTTAGTTTTTTCATTATATTTGTTCTTGCATAGCTAGTTCACTTAGCTTTTTTCTTACTGTTTTTACCTTTCTTAATTTTCTTTCATTTCTATATAATTTTATTTTAGGTAATACATATTTTCTTAAAATATAACAACTTATTAATATAAATATTATAACATATATTATATAAGAGTGATGACTGCTATTTTCAATTTTGATTTCTTTTATTTTTATAATTTTCGGTTCATTTAATATAATATCGGAGATATTCTGTAATTTAGTATCATTAAATTTTGAACTTATTAATTCCTTCTCAAATGTTTTAAATTCAATTTCTTTATATTTTTGTAGAATTCTTTTAAATGTGAAATTATTTATTTGACATTCTTGGTTAATTTTTATCTTATAGATTCCTTGAATATTTCTTTTTATTTTTATTTCGTTACAGTTCATTTGAATTTCTTGCTTATTTGGACTAATCATAATTAGTTCATTTGTATTTTGAATTAATTCAAAAGTATTCTTTTTCTCAATATTATGGTATTTGCAATCATCATCCTTCTGCTTATCTAATATATTTCCCATACATTTACTTATTTCTATAAATTGTGTAATACACAAGTATTTATTCTTAATATAACTACATTCGCTTATTTTATAAGTCTTATCTTGTGTGAAATATAATTGTTGAGGTTCACTCATTATTATGAATCTATCATTCTGAATCATTGGTAATGGGGTAAACTGGTTTAATTTGAAGGATTCTTGGGAGAAGGTTGGTATTGATATTATAAAGTATATTTCTCCGTTATAGTATTTACAATGGGTTTCTATTAGTTCGTTTAAATTCCAAATGTCGTTATTTTGTGTAGTTTGTTTTAAATTTTCATAAGATATTATACTAACGTCTAGTTTGTGTAATGAGCAAAAGGTTAAACTTGTTTCTATTTGTTTTGTTAATTCATTTAAATTCATTATTATTAATATTAATTTCTGAAATTTACTTTCCATATCTATTTGTAATTTCCAATCTAAATTTCCTTTTAAAGCCTGAATTATGTTCTCAATTTGATGTGTTAATTCTTTTTCATTGTGTCTAACATTTTCTAGTTGTGTATTAAATTTATTTGTCATATCTTTATTATGTTTAATGACTTCATCATTCTGTCCTTGTAGTATTTCCTGATTTGTTTTTAATTTATTAAACATTTCTTCATATCTTTGACTATCTGTAGAATCTAAATTTCCTGTTATTGATTTAACAATGGAGCCTAATCCGTTTATAAGTCCGCGTTTTTGTCTTTTATTAAATAGTTTTTGAATTTGATTATTTAAGTCTAAATAATTATAATTTAAAATATTAATGTATGTTTGGAATGTTTCATTATAGGGTTTTATATTCTTTAATAAATTATCTCTATTTGTTCTTAATTTTAGGAATTCTTCATAGATGGGATTTATGTTGTAGTTATAGTATATTAGTTGTTCACCAGTCTTAATTTTGCATTCACCTAATTCGGCAAGGTGGAATCCATTGTTGTTCGAGATATCTTGAATTTGTCCTTGACATCTGAAATTTTTATTGAATTTTTAGTTGATTTATTTTTATATTTTTACTTCTGTTCTTTTTATCTAATATTTTAATTTTTCCTAATAAAGGGTTATAATTTTTAACTGAATATTTTCTGTATATTGGTTTCTTTATTTTATGAATAATTCTAGGATTCTGTTTAACATATACTTTATCTGTTAATTCTAAAGGATTGTCATTTTCTGTATTTCGTTTTAATTTTTCTCTTTCTATTCTATCTTTTATAATATGCTTAATTTTCCTTTGTTGTTCTTCATAATTTTCTCTTAATTTGGATTGGTCTGTTTTTATAAAAATGTTTTCATTTGATATTCCGAAAAGTATTTCAACTGGACTGAGTTGTGTTGTACTATGTTTTGTATTATTATACGCTAATGTAGCCATTCGTATTTTTTCTGACATTGCTATGTTTTTAGTGTCTGGTCTTGAGTGTAATATTCTCAATTGTTCTATTAATGTTGAGTGAAGTCATTCCACTGCATTACTTTTAGGGTTATTAACACAAGTTATATGTAATTTAATTTTCTTTTTACTTAAGAGATCTTTCATTAATGTGTTATTAAATTCTGTACCATTGTCCATTATTATTTCCTTAGGTATTTTATATGTTTCAAAGTATATTCTTAATTTATCTGTTATTTATTTTGCGCTCTTATTTTCGACCTTGATAATCTGTGCGTGCTTGGAGAACTGATCTAATATCGTCAAGTAAGGTTCTTTATTTAGTGATAACAAGTCTATGTTTATCATTTCAAATGGTGTGCTTGGTGTTATTGTAAGATTGTCGGTTATTTTTATAGGTTTTGTTTCATATTTATTACATCGGCACGTTTCACAGTTGTTTATATATTCTTGAATGTCTTTATTCATGTTTGGCCAATAATATTTTTCTTTTAATTCTCTTATGGTGGCTAAAATTCCTCTATGATTTGTAAGGCCTGTGTGAAAGTCATGTATAATTTCTAATTGTTCCTCGTTATTTTCTACGTTGTTTACTAATTTTGTACACGCTATGATATTTATAGAATTTGGTTGGAAATTTTCTTGTAATATTTTTGAAACTTCTTTATCTAAATCTTTTTGAAATAAGGCTAAATATCTAATTTTTGGGGTTAGATAAGTTTTTATAAAATCTATAACATCTTGTTTAAAAGTTACTTTATTAAATTTACAAATAAGTCTTTGTTTTTTATTATCAAAATATTTTTCTATTTTTATTTCAGTATCCCTGTCTACTTTATAAATTATTATTTGATTATCCGCTATATTAATTCTCTCATCTAAATATTTTATTCCTGCTATGGGATTCTCATTTGCGCTGTGTACCGTTTGGTTATCTTCTTCTTGATCTATATTATTTTGTTCGCTACTGTTTTCTGTTTCGTTATGGTTAACGTCGGGTAATGTGAAAACGTTTATTTCTATATTAGTATCTTCAAATATTTTATTTATCTTTTCTCTTACTTTTTCCCATTCTAATTTGTCTAAACCGCATCCTAATTTTGGGATGTTTATTATAGGTAGTTCATTTATAATCATGTAATCTCTTAATTCTTTTAAAGGTTTGTCCAAATTTTTTAATAATGGTTTATCAAAATGATTTATTTTTGTAATTAGGTGAAATATTATTTTATTATTTATTTTTTGAATAATGATATTTTTATTATTTCGTTCTTTGCAAAAGTCTTTGCAATCATATTTTAAATTTATTTGTTCCGCCAGACCTCATGACATTTCGCAGTTTTTTGATATACAGTGTGCGATGGGATTTTGTTCTAATACGTCTCCTATTAAATTATTTAATTTAAATTTGGGTTTCTGTCTGGATAGTAGGTCTGCAACAACATTCTCTTTACCTTGTAAATAATTTATCTCAAAGTTATATTCACTCAATTCTATTTTCCATCTAATTAGTTTTTGATTCGGGTTTTTCATGTTGAATAACCAGATTAAAGGTTTATGATCTGTTTTTATGGTGAACTTCCGTCCGTAAATATATGGTCTAAAATTTCTAACTGCCCATACTATTGCTTTTAGTTCTTTTTCTATTGTACTGTAATTCTGTTCCGCTTTATTTAAAGTTTTAGAGGCATAACATATAGGTAATTCTTTATCGTCTGTTTTTTGTGCTAATATAGCGCCTATTGCAAAGTCGCTTGCGTCTGTAGTTAATATAAATTCTTTGTTAAAGTCTGGGTTTTGTAATATTGGGGATTTTATTAATGTGTTTTTACATTGTTCAAATGCGTTCTTATAATTTTCATCATCTATATCTATTTTAACATTTTTTCTTAGACATTGTGTAAAAGGTTTTGTCAAGTTTGCGTAATTAGGTATGAATCGTCTATACCATCCTAAAGTTCCTAAGAATTGTTTTATTTCTTTTTGTGTTTTTGGTAAATTTAAATTTTTTATTGTCTCTATTTTCTTTTCATCTGTTGTTAGTCCGGTTTGATTAATTTTATATCCTAAAAATTTAACTTCTTGTTGTAAAAATTCTGACTTGTCTATTTGTATTTTTAAATTTGCTTGACGTAGTTTTTCGAATACTAGTCTTATATTTTTTAAATGTTCTTCTAAGTTTTTGCCAAATATTATAATGTCGTCCATATATACTAAACAGATTTTATTAATTAATTCGCCTAATGCTTCATTAATCATTCGTTGAAATGTGGCAGGTGCGTTTTTAAGTCCAAAAGGCATTCTAATGTATTCGTAGTGTCCAGAACTTGTGGAAAAAGCTGTTTTTTCTCTATCATTTTTATTCATTTTTATCTGGTGGAATCCTGAATGTAGGTCTAGGGTTGTAAAGTATTCGGAGGGTCCGATGTGATCGAATATCGTGTCAATGTTAGGTATTGGGTATTTATCATCTTTCGTTACTGAATTTAGTTTTCTGAAATCTATTACCATTCTAGTTTTTTGTTTTCCTGAAGCGTCTAATTTTTTTGGTACGATCCAAATAGGGGATGACCAGGGTGAAAATGATTTTTGTATTATTTTATTATCTAATAATTTTTTTACATGTTCTTCGATGTCTTTTTCGTAAATTTGTGGAAGTCGGTAATTTTTTGTGTATACCGGCGTTTCATTTGTTACGTGAATTTTGTGTTCTATGGTGGTAGTGCAGGTTAGGTTTTCGTTTTCGTTTGGAAACAGATCTGTGTATGTGTTTATTAGTTTATCTAACTCTCTTTTTTCTATATTATCTAAGTGACTATTTCTAATTTGTATATTATTTGTTTCTGCTTTTAAATTTGTTAATTCTTCTAATTTATATATTTTATCGTCTAATTTTACTTTATTGTCTTTAAAGTTTAGTTGTATATTTAATATTTTAAATGCTTCTATTCCGAGTAATATATTATATGTTTTATGAAATTTATAAACATAACATTTTAAAAGTTTTTTATGAATTTTTATTATTGTATATTTATCGCAATTAGATTTTCCGTTTACTGTTTTAAAAGTTAATTTTTCGTTATATGTTTTTACTTTAAATTGTTTTACTAAATCCGGGTGTATAAAGTTTATTGAAGAGCCTGTATCGAACAGTATGACATATGGATTAATTTTTAATGCTGGTAAGTTCGTTGTTATAGAAGACATTACTACTGTATCGCTTCTATCTGTGTCTCTAAATCTAAAAAAGAATCTTCATAGATTTTCTTTTGTTTTTCTTTCTCTAATCTTTCGTTGTTTAACTCTTCGTCTATTTGTTTATGAAATTCTTGGTCCATATCGAAATCTATTTCGTCTAAGTCTACTTCTTCTATGTTATTATTTTGTCTGATTGTTTGTGTAGACATTGGTTGTGTGATTCGTGTTTGTTGTGTCATAGGTTTTGAGTTGAATCGTTTCGTCTCATAATAATTTTTTATATTTTGTCTAGGTGCAAAATTTGGGTTAGTTCTCTGGTATTGAGGTGGTTGTTTGGGATTAAATGATGTTGATGGGAATGTTTGTGATGGGAACTTTTGTGGAGGTTGCCCATTGCCAAATTTTGGTCTTTCTACATTGTTTCTCAACATAGGTGATTGATTATACGTATTAATAAAGTTAAATTCATTTTTAATCATTAATTCTATTTGTTCCAAAGTTGTAGGGTTTTTAATAAGGAATGATCCTCTAACATGATTTGGTAGTAGAGATATAAATCTTTTTACTATAAATTTTTGATTTTCATGAATTATTGCGTTCTTCTGATCTTGTGAATAATTAGTTAAGTGTATTTTTGATTTGTAAAGTGAAAATTTTTCAAGCATTATTTTCAAAGTTTGTTCTATTGATTTCGAAAATTTCGTATCCATGAGTTCTATCATCAGTGTTTCTGATGTACTCTTGTCTACAAAGTTTGTGGTCAGATATAATTTTAAATCTTCCCATTCTGCAAATTCGTTATTACTTGTAATTTCTATTGCTTGTTCAGTGAGTTTTAATTTTATCATGCTGAATGCAAACATTCGCTGATTTGCAGTGAGTTCTAGTGTATTAAAAATGTCCATAATCTTTGTGGCTTGTTTTATAAAATTATTTAATGTTTTAATATTTCCATTATAACATGGGATTGTTTTGAGATACATTTCTATTTCTTGTACAGTTGTGGTAGCCATTGTTATGCGATTTAATCTACTAGGTTTTAATTTAATTTTGATATATTTAGTTGTTGGTAACGGTGTTAAGGAATCGTCTGATTCTATTGATTCAGAGCTATCGCTTTCTGACATAAGTTGTATTATGTGTGTGATTGACCTGTGCAGGGTCTCGGTATTTTTATTACTAGTCGTAGCTAGAAATACCCCTGTGTATTATAATATAAATGTTTTACAAACTTATAAAGATATTCTTACATTTGTATCGTGATTGTGATTATGATGATTCTTGTGAACATCATCTTCTGTTGCGGCTTCTTTTTCGTAGTTTTCGTGTTGTCTAGTAGAGACAGCAAGTGCTTCTGATGAGTGACGTGTTTCGGAACAGCAAGTCTTCCTAGTGGATTGGTCGACGTGATCTCGGAACAGGACTCTGGAGTACGTGAATCTTGTAGACGAACGTTGTGCCTTTGCGGCCTGATGGGTCCTGTTCGACCGGTTTTCGTAGATTTTTGTAGGTTTTGCTTGGTAAAGGATAAAAATCCACCACACAATTTTTTTTATTGTGTTTCGAAGCTATTAATCCTACCGAGCTGCGCCAATTAAATTTTGAGTATTCGATTTTATGTTTTTAAAAAGAATACTAAAATCTTTATTAATATTATAACTTTATTATAATTTGTATATGGTTACATATGAGTCACAGTACTTGACTGTGCAGAGTCTACGATACAAAGAGCGTGCTTATTCACTAAACTAGCCTATTTATACATTTCTCTTATCTTCTAAATATGCAACCTATGCTAGATGATGTTATGACTAATGTCTTGAAACAACAGGTTCAAGATACATAATTTACATTTCTCTTATCTTCTAAATGTGCAACCTATGCTAGATGATGTTATGACTAATGTAATGAAACAACAGGTTCAAGATACATAATTTACATGTAACTAAGAAACGAGTAAACAAGCAATTATAATATATATATATATATATATATATATATATATATATATATATATATATATATATATATATATATATATATATATATATATATATATATGTTGAATTTTAAATTTCCGCGAGTGTTATTGATGTTCAAGACCTAACACCAGATCGAGAACACGGAATCAATCCAAGACCTGAAGATGGCAAGTGAGACCTTGCCGAAACGTCGTCTAAACAACGGTTCTTCTCAGAACCAAACCAGACCAACGCGAGAAGATACCCGGAAGAATTCAAGTTACATATATATATATATATATATATATATATATATATATATATATATATATATATATATGTAGTGGCTTAACACTCCTATGGAGCTTTCTAGATCCTTTTTTTGGAGGGGATCAGGCTCCATTCGTGTTTTATATTTTCTTTAACACATTGTTCCATTTCTAGCATGGATTATTGGATCTTGTTCTTCGGCTCTGTATACGTGCCCTAACCATCTTGCTCTCTGTTGTTTTAATTTCCTCACTATATCTTCTTCTTCTAGCTCTTGTTCAATTTCATGGTTCATCCTAGGTCTGTATCCGTTTTCTGCTATCCTTACAGGTCCTATTATTTTTCTTATTATCTTCCTTTCCATAACCCTTAATTCTTCTTCGTTTTTTTTTGTCATTGTCATTACCTCCGCAGCATACATCATTATTGGTCTTATTGTTGTTTTGTATATTTTTATCTTTGTAGTTTTTGTGAGACTTTTGTTCGTTAGTAGCTTCTTATTGGCGTAGAAAGCTCTGCTTGTTGCTGCTATCTTTTCTTTGATTTCTGCATCTCTTTCCCCTTTATTCGTTAGCATGACTCCTAGGTATTTTAATCTTTCAACTTGCTCAAAATTATGTTCACCTATTCTGATTTCTTTATTTCCCTCTCCTTCTCCCAGTGTCATCATTTTCGTCTTTTTCATGTTGATTTATAAACCTAGTTTGGCTCCTTCTTTTATTATTTCTTCTAGTGTTTCTCTCATTAATTCTATTCTTTGTTATTATCGCAATATCGTCGGCATATGCTATAACTTGCCTTTATTTCGTTCTAATCGTGCCTTTTTTTATATTTCTCAAAACATATTCTAGCGCTATGTTAAACAAAGTCGCAGACAATGCGTCACCCTGTTTAACTCCTTTGTCTATTTCAAACTCCTCCGCCTCTCCTCTTAGCGTTTTTATACTTATTCTTGTTTTTCTCATGGTCATATTTACTAGTCTCCTTATTTTTTCAGGTATTTGTAGCTCCTTTAAGATGGATATAAGCTTCACTCTTTTGATAGAGTCAAAAGCCTGCCTAAAATCTACGAACAGTATGTCTATGTTTATTTTGTAGTCAATTCATTTTTCTATAATTTGCTTTATTGTATGTATAGCATCTGTCGTTGATTTTCCTTTTTTGAAACCACATTGATAATGCCCAATAATAGTTCTTGTTGCTTCTGCTAATCTTCTCTGAATTATTGTAGACAATATTTTATATGCAGTGTTCAGTAATGTAATGCCTCTGTAATTTTGACATAGTTGTTGATCGCCTTTCTTGTGTATTGTCACGATTTGTCCTACTTCCCAGTCCTTTGGCATTTTTTCCTCTATCCATATCTTTAATATAAGATTGTGCATATTTTGCCTGAAAGTCTCGCCTCCTTGCTTCAATAACTCTGTTTATGCCATCCTTTCCTGGTGATTTGTCGTTACGGCTATTCCTAATTGCCTCGTTCACTTCTTCTAATGAAGGTTCTCCCACTTGGTTCACTTCACTTTCCTCCTGTACTTCGACTTCTGTGTCCTGCTCTGCTTCCGTTAGTAAATCCATGAAACAATCTTTCCAGGCTTTTTTGTACTGTTGCTCATTCTCAGTTTGGCGTCCATTTTTATCTTTAATACTATATGTTTTCAGTTTGTGTATTCTGTTGTGCTCCTTTATTTCTTGATAGAATCTTTTTGTGTTTCTATTAAGTCTTTGTTCTTCGAGATCTAATATTTTATTTTCCATCCAATTTCTTTTATTTTTTCTTATAATTTTATTGCTATTCATTCTTATCTCTTCATATTCTTTTTTGTCTTCATTCGTATTCGTTCCCAACCATTGTAGTCTTGCCAGCCTCTTTCTTATTAGTATTTCTTTAATATCCTCATTCAACCATCCTTTTCTCTTTCTACTACCTTGTTTTTCTTATCCTATGCTGTTATGTGCCGCTTTATCAATACATTCTTTAATCCACTCCCATCTATTTTCTATTTTTTCTATTTCATTTGCTTAATCTTTTAAATTTCTTTCTAACTCCTCTGTGTATTTTATTTTTGTATCCTCATTATTCATATTTTCTATATTCCACTTGCCTTTTATGATATCATTCTTTTCCCTCCTCTTTACTATGATTCTTATTGTTGCAGTGATCATGTAATGGTCTGAGTCAACGCATGCTCCTCTATGCGTTCTTACGTCTGTTATTGATGATAGTTTTCTTCTTGTGATCAATATGTGGTCGATTTGCGTTTGTGTTTTGCAGTCTGGAGAGGTCCATGTTATTTTGTGCATTTTCGGGTGCTTGAAAGTCGTGGAGCTTATTACCATATTTGTTCTTGTTGCTAGGCTACATAATTTTTGCCCGTAGTTATTTGTTCTTGCGTAGATCGTGTGTATTCCTGCTACGTGTTGAATGTGGTCTTCCTTCTCTAATTGCGCATTAAAATCTCCCATTACTATAACGATATCTTCCTTAGGATTTTTTTATATTTCATCCCCGATCTTTTCATAGAATGCTTCTTTGTCCTCATCTGTTGCTGTTTCAGTGGGTGAATATGCATTTATTACTGATATATTGAACGGTGTTGTCTCGAGCCTTATGTATGCTAGTCTCTCATTTATAGCTTTGAATTTTATCACTTTGTCCTTTAACTTATTCAAATTATAAAAGCTACTCCGTCCCTCCCTTGTTTTTTATCTCCTGAGTATAGCGTGGTGTAATATTTCTTGTTTATTGCTCCTTCGCCGCTTCATTTTGTTTCCTGGATTGCTGCCAGACTTATTTTGTATCTGTTTAGTTCTGTTGCAATTTCTTCAATTTTTCCTGGTTTTAACATCTTTTTTACATTCCATGAACTTATTCTTAATTTATTCCTCTTATTTCTATTAGTTTTCCTATGTTGTTTTGTTTTGTTTTGCATTTTCTTTTCTTCGCTATTTTTGGTATCTGGCTTTCCGTCCTTCTCTGCGCTTTCCATAGCTTTTCTTGTTAATCGTTTTTTGGCGGTATGTTTGCTAGTACTCTCTTCACTAGCCCATTTTTGTCTGTTTTCCAGTCGTACCAGTTTTCATTTATTTGCAACTTTTGATACCCAACTTTTACATGATTTCCCTTTATTTTTTCCTCTTTCGCTTGCATTGCTATGGTCTTCTGTGTCTGTTGCTCTTTGAAAGTTAGCTCGTTATCGATATATATTCTTGAACCTGTTAGCTTATATTTATTTTTCATCACCTTCATTTTGTCGACCCAGTTTTCCATTTTCGCGATAACTACCTGTTTATCTTCATCCTTTCCTTTTTTGTATGTATCTTTTACTTTAATTTGCACTCCCAGTTTTTCATTCAGGAGTTCCTCAACTGCTTCCTTGGTGTTGCTTATTTGGGCTCCTTTAATAAATATGTTATTACGCTTTTCTTCTTTGATTCGTTTTCCTCTGCTTGTTCCAGTCTTACGACTCTTTGAGTCAGTTCAAGAATTTCTCCCTCCATTTTCTTCTCTTTTATTTTTAGTTTACCTATTTCTTCCTTTAAGAAGTTTATTGCACTGTTAAAATCCTTATGAATTTCTCGCATCTCTTCACGGAGCTCTTTCCTACCCTCTTGTGTTTCCTTCCTATTGTGACAAAATGTTTTTCGTCACTCGCAGTTTAGACTCACCGATGTCCGGAGACGTCCGAAACATCGGTGATTCGTAAACTGCTCTCGTTTCTCCGGAAATAAGAGCAACCCCGGTTTTCTGTTAATAACTCCGGCTGTAAGCATCCGATCCGAATAAAGTTATACTTTCCTGGCAGCATAATTCCAGGGCTAGCGATTGGCGCTAGTATGAACGTCGTAAGGGCACGAGAAGCCCTTCAACCACAGCATGTAAGTTACCCCTATGTAAATACATGGTAGCGACCACTGAAAACCCGTCCGAACCCGATTTATTAACTTTTTTGTATATAAGCCGGGATCCGCGAAGCGAAAGACACAGTTTTGTTCCTCATTCTGAATGAGAGAGTGCCACCGTGACAAACCAAGGAGAAGCCGTCCAGAGAGATTCACCAGGGTAAGAGATACATTCTAGTTTACCGTTTTTACCGTTCCCCGTACGTTCCGAGCCCTTCAGGCTACCTAGTTTCAAACCAACATTGCGACTTGGAGTCCTTGACTGAGAACGCCGTCATCCTCGAGTTGGAGAGCATCCTCGACTCGCAAGAGTGGAGAGTATCCTCGACTCGCAAGAGTGGAGAGTCATCCTGTTCAGGGGGTCCCAAGTCATAACGTCGGCTATTTCACTGTACGCCTTCAGCAGCCGCGGCTCCACAGTTGGGAGCACGGTACCGTTTGCTTTGAGACCTAGAGGTACCCTCCGAGAGCGCCGTCATCCTCGAGCCCCCGGGCTGGAGTGAATCCTCGACTCGCAAGAGTGGAGAGCATCTTCGACTCGCAAGAGTGGAGAGTATCATCGGTAGGGTCAATCCAGGTCACAACGCGGGTCCGCCGTAAAACACCAGCACCAGGTCCCCAACCTCCCCGCACTCCGCACCCTTCCTCCTCGAGTCTGACGACTGGAGAGAATAACCCGTCTTCATCCTTTCCGTATCTCTGCCACCATCCTCGAGGTAGTGAGCTCGAGAGCACCAGGTCGTACAACACCGAACCGCCCACCGTGACATCACCCGCTGTGATGTCAGCTTCGCGTTTTACGACGTTCCGTCCGAACGACGCGCCGCAAACCGAAACCGCGACCGCCACCGACATCGGGACACTCTCCCGACGAACATACTCGAAATCAGTCGTCGCGACGCCGGGCGTCGATTTTAAGTTTGCACCAGGAACCCATCCTAACCACTGTCAGCAGTGGATAGAGACCAACGCCGCCGCGACGCCGGGCGTCGTTTCCGAGTTACGGCCGTTTTTAATTTCCACTACGTGGGAATCGGCGCCGCCATCCTCGGGAGGACCAAGAGACCCCGTAACATTGCAACGCCAAGCGTCGTTTCAGCACGAGTCGCCAGACCCGCCAAAGAACCACCGTTTTACGTCAGGACGCCCTCAAGGAGTGTTCCGGAAAACAAGTCGGTGGCCGCTACCGCGACCAACTCGAAAAAATCAGTGTACACCAAGATCCGCGAAATAAATTTGAAATCTGAAGCCATCCGCTGTTTTATTTCTATATCCTGGACACAACCCCGACACCGCTATCCATTACCGTTTGGCGCCCGAGCAATCCACGCCAAACTCCTTGTGCTCGACCAAACATCGTCACACTATGTTCTTTGTTTTCTTCTTTCACTGCTTGTAGCTCTCCACTTATCGATGCTAGCAGAAGTAGTACCTCATTATCTGCTTCAGATTCATTTGCCTTTCTCTTGGGTGCCGGCGATCTTACTGTTTTTCTGCTCTTATTGAAACCAGTACTTCCTCCTTCGCTGTTGACGCTCTTACTTCTGCTTCTGCTCTCATCACTCTCAATTATATTTCCTTCTTCCCTCTGCTCGCCTGCATGTATCGCTGTTTCTTTTCCCGCGGGCATTATTTGTATCGATATTCAAAGTTTAGTTTACGCTGTAATTATTTACTAACTAGATTACTTAATTATTATTTACTAACTAGATTACTTAATATTTATCTTATTCCTACTTAATCTATTTATAACCACTATTAGTCTCTATCTGTATACGATGTGTCAATTTCTTTCTTCCTTAGTTTCAAAAACTTTATCTTTGCTGTTTATTGCCCTCTTGATTGGGTGACACGACTGTCTTCCAAGCGTTGCGGGTTGCGTGTTGAAAGATAATTGTATGTGACGTTATACAATTTATATATAGAGTTAAGTTTTCGTTTTTGTGCTTATATCTAAGTTTTATTAGCCAAAAGGATACTTTTGTTACAGTTGGTAAAGTGCTCTTGAAATTTGCGGTGTTTTCCTGTTGCTCGCCTAATTCCAATTTGTTAGGTTAATTGTACCCACTTTTTTGCGAATGTCTTTTACGCTTCTTGTATCCTTGATGCAGACTACACTTGCACAGATAGAGATACTCAGCTTCTTATTCCTTGTTCCGGACACTCTCTTTTGTATATAAAATTATTTATTCTCAGATAAACCGTAAACAAAAATATATGACAGGTTATCCACGTGCAATAATTTCTCGTTATTTTGCGGTGTATTTGTGTTGATCTGCGAGAGCCAAATTTTTTTCAATCACAGCCATCACATTTCTTTATGTTATTCTTGTTCTTGTAAATTTCAATAGCTTCTCTGATTAATCGACCATTCATATATTTAGGCCTGGCAAAGACTTTTGTGTTTTCAATTTTAATTTTGTGTAGAAATTGTTATGCATGCTGAGCAATAAAAGATTTAGCAGGGTAATTTATTATAATAGGGCGCTTATGTTTGTTAACTCTTTTTAAAATTGTTCTTCCTATTTGCTCATTATAAACTTCACCACATTCGCAAGGAGTACTATATATTCTAGAAGACTGTTTTAATGATTAATTATGAGTACTGAAAACTTTTTCCATATGTCCGAATAATATTTTTAAATGATTAAATATCATGTTTTTATTAACGTATGTACAGGCAAGTTTTCACCCATACTATGGATTCACACTCGACAATCAAAACAATAGAGGATGGTATACCAAAGAATGTTACTGTATCTTTAGAAGAAACAATAAAATGACTACCATACTACTGTTACCTGATACTAAGAGTAAGTAATAATTCGTATTCGTATTTTTATTATTTATTTAGGTGTACTTTGTTTTATTTCATTTACTTGCACTTTACGCTTAATGCGTACTGCTCAACTAAATTGAACCTACTAAGATTTTCTTTAGTCATTTAATATAACTAGGGTCGACATCGAGTAGCAAATATAAGAATTAAATTAATTAAGTCAGTAATGTAGGTACAATATTAAAGTAGTTCATGGTTATTTGTGCGAGCTACAGAAGCGTTTAAAGTTAGGTGAATATAAAATGTTAATAAATTTATTTAGTTGATATTAACTGCACAGCAAAATTTCATTTTTTAGTTCTTTACAAGGCTGAAGTCGTAAAGAGCAGTGAAGTCGTTAGAGGCACAAATCCTAATTTCGTAAGAATTCTGACTGATTTATAAATAAAACAAAATATCTCTTAGGTAGTACGATTTTGCCAATTCTTCACTAATAGTATTTAAGTGCGGCCTGCTAAAAATATAAACGATACATTTTCTACAAGCACGAAGATATTTGTTCATTATGTGGTTGTTATTACAGCGCAAGTATAGTGTATTGCACGAATTATGATACCTGTATTTTGATGAAGAAGTGTTTTATTATATTAGACAATGGAAAGTTCCATTGTCTGACTCATACTTCTTTGAACTATGTTATGATAAGAGAATGATATATAAGCTTGGGAAACTAGATTAGAACACTCTTGTACTGTTGCTGAACGTATTCACGTAAGTTGTAATAAGATTCTAAATAAATAAAATATAATTTTCAAAACGAAAGAAAAAGTATTTTTTTTCTTAAATACAAATCGAAAATTATAATTCACGCATATTTTTATATCTCACGGTTCGCATTTTTAATGTGAGATGCTAATTTACAGTTATCAGTGGAATTGTGAAATAAGCACAAACTTATGATTAATATATAAAATAATAGATAAGCATAGGGTACAACTTACATAGAATGCCCATTTCTCACTTGTAGGAATTGTAGCATTTGTCTTCAATTTGTACTACAAATTGTTGTACAATTTATATTATAAATAAAATAATACATAAATATATCATCACGCCTTTTACCCATTACTGGATGTGGTACTCTGCATAAGCAGATCTCGGAAAGTGATATATTTTTTCGCGTTAAGTACGCTTACCAGCCGTCAAAACACGGCCCCCAAAGATATTAGTGGAGGGGAAGCCACAGAGGTAGATTTAAATTGGTGAAAATTGTTTGTCAGCACATACTATGTAAACTTGTCCCTATGATCATACACATGATTGTCCGGTAGAAGAAACTTACACAGTATTTATGATAATCCAATTTTATAAATAATCAAAACATTTAGTTTTATCGAATGGATATGAATATGATCGTAAAAAAAAGTATAGTACCAAAATTGGATTGAAAAGCAATTATGTACTCGCAACATCACGCACTCGCCACTATGCAGTTCTTGAGTAATACTTGTATGTTTCTTAGAACTATTGTGATGTAAACATTAAAATACCATTATATTGCCAAATACATTGATCAGGAACTATCTTTTGATGATTTTATAATACATAGGTACAGTGGCGGCTCGCGAATGATTTTCGTGGGAGGGCTGAAAAATATTATAATAAGAAATCATTAGGAATTGAAAAAAACGCATTTTTATGGACATACATTTATGTAAACATATTTATCATCATAAATATTATACATATAGTATGTGACGAAGTGCACGTACTGCCTTCGCACAACGCTATATCTGCCACAAGCCTCCGTAGCCCAGCGGACAGCGTCCTGGCATTCGGCGAGTGAGATCGTCGGTTCGATCCCAGCAGCCGGCGATCGAAGATATGTTTTATATTTTTATTTTATATTTAAGTTAAAATTGGGGGAGATTGCTTAATTGTAAAACGGCCGTTGAAGTCTTAATTAAATTAAGGGTGTTTGCTGAGTTTTGTCGCTCAAAACTCAGTATAAAAGGCGGATTTTGAAGACAAATCGTCAGTTAGTCTGCCGTTAGCCTGCAGTTAGTTACCTAGTCGTCAGCCTGCAGTCCGCATCTGAGTCCGAAGCCAGAAGATATCCGACCGTCCGACCCCGAGTGTTACTGGTAAGCAAGTTTTGCTTTTTTTTACTGTGGCAGTGTAAGCCCTGACACAGTAGTTGTTTATTTTTACGGTGATAGAGTTTGTCCTAACACCGCTGTTGTATTATTTTATTTTTTTGCTTATTTGCTTTGTGTTTTCTAACTACGGCTGCGCTTGCCCTGACGTAGTATCTGTCTTACTTGCTTTCTGTCTTACTACGGCTGCGCTTGCCCTGACGTAGTATCTGTTTTACTTGCTTTCTGTCTTACTACGGCTGCGCTTGCCCTGACGTAGTGTCTGTCTTACTTGCTTTCTGTCTTACTACGGCTGCGCTTGCCCTGACGTAGTATCTGTCTTACTTGCTTTCTGTCTTACTACGGCTGCGCTTGCCCTGACGTAGTATCTGTCTTACTCGCTTTCTGTCTTACTACGGCTGCGCTTGCCCTGACGTAGTATCTGTTTTACTTGGTTTCCGTCTTACTGCGGCTGCGCTTGCCCTGACGTAGTGTCTGCTTTGCTTCACCTTCTTCTATCTTGCTGCGGCTGTGTCCGCCCTGACGCAGCACCTTATTCTTACCGATAGTTAGTTACTAATTGGGTTCTAGTTTATATTCAATATTTAGTTAGAGTTAATTTATTTCTTTTTTTCATTTAAACCTGGGTGTAGTAACATTAAATAAAAATAAGTTAAGTTAAGTTAATCGCGTGTGTCTTAATTTACGAACCCTGGACACCCTCCACTCCGAGCTATCCGGACTCCCTTCCTTCATTCTAGCGAGCGTTGCTGTCCAACCGACACCGACGGCGCCCGAGCATTCCGACCAGGCAGCAACAGCGAGGGAACGTGACGACTTTTCGGTACAAGACCGGAAAGTGGGAAGGAGCAGCGTCACAAATTGGCGCCCGAGCAGGGACCTTAGAAGACACAACAATGTCCGATACCGAGCTGGAAGACCGCCCGCAAGATCCATTGAGAGCCGACGCCACTGTCGGGTGGGTATACACCCAAAAGAAAGATGCTCTCCAGCAAGATCTGCGAAGGTTTGGGTTGGACCCAACCGGCACCGTTGCACAAATGCGCACACGGATGGCAGACGCCATCAGGACGTTGAACCGGCTCAACAGCGAAGCCGGCAACGGAGCAGACGAAGCCGTGCCGCCGCCTCTAGCTGCACCTCCGACGGCAGCCCCAACACCCGTTCAAGTCCACGTCTGCGAGACCGTCAGGAAGTGGAATACGTTCTTCGACGGCAAAACGGACCCCATTGCATTCCTGGAACGACTGTCCGAACTCAAGGACAGTTACAATGTCGCGGATCAACAACTACTCGTGGCACTACCGGAGCTGTTCCGTGGGACACCACTGCAATGGCTACGGAACAACCGTGGTCATTGGACCACTTGGCAAGAATTCCTGAAGGAATTTCAAGAATTTTACATCACGGCCGACTACGCATGGAGATTGGAAGAAGCGGTCAACAATAGGAAACAGCGTTGCGGGGAACGCGGTAGGGATTACGTAATTGATATCCAGACCCTTATCCGTCGCCACGGCAGATTGACCGCGGATCAAGAAGTATTCCGAGTATACAACAACCTGCTTCCAGAATACCGGCAATACATCCACCGCCAGAATGCAACAAGCATCCGAAGTCTCATCCGCGAGATCGACGAGTATGAGAGGCTAAAACGAGAATTGCAAGTATCACCACCGGCCCGTATAAACGCCATGCCCAATACTCCCCCGCTGCCCCGGACCAAGCAGGCTGATCACACTGTGCTCTGCTGGAGATGTGCGGAATACGGGCACTACAAGACGGACTGCAGGAACCCACCGAAGCTGTTCTGTTCCCGATGCAGACGCCAGGGCATCATGACCCGAGATTGCGGATGCACCAAGGCATCGGGAAACGGGAAGTGAATGGTGTTACGATGGGGCCCACACCATTCACCGCCGCAGCGCCCCAGAATCCGACCGACCCGATGATGCCGCCCACGGCGCTACCCGTCCTCAGGGGCCATGAAGGGAGCGATAACCGGCTATTCGTTACAGTACACCTGTATGGCCAAGCATTCCCCGCACTAAATGACACCGGAGCGACGTACTCGTACGTCAATGGGGAGATCGCTGACTTCTGCCAACAACACCGAACCCCGCTGACGCCAAGCAAGTATCCCCAAGCCCAATTGGCAAACGGCGACATTGTCGCCACCCAGGGAGAAATGATCATCGGCTGCATTGTCCAGGGAGTTTTCAAACGTATCAGGGTCCTGTGCCTTTCTGCGCTAACAACGCCAATCATTCTTGGGATGGACGTGATTCGAACCTTTCACATGACCATCGACGTAATCCGTCATCGCGTCACCGTGGGAGTGCACCCCCTCGACACACTCGCCCCATGGACAGCAGAAACCCCGAGTCCCACCAATGAGGAAAAATTAGCACAGTTCCTCCAAGAAGAACTACCAAAGTTTGACAAAATCACCGGAACCACGCCGATTGCCCGTCATCAGATCAAGCTGCGAGACAATACCCCGATCAAACAGAGATACCTACCCCGAAACCCAAGAATGCAGCAAGTGATCAACGAGGAGGTCGATCAGATGCTGCACGACGGGGTTATTGAACCCTCGAATAGTCCATGGAGCTCACCCGCGGTAATCGTCAGGAAGAAGGACGGCCGACCACGCTTCTGTATCGATTTCCGACAACTCAACAAGGTTACCGAGAAAGACGCGTACCCGCTGCCATACATCCACAATATCCTGGACAAACTCCGACCGGCAAAATACTTCTCCACGATTGACTTAAAGAATGGATACTGGCAAGTCGCGCTGTCCGACGAGAGTAAGCCACTAACGGCGTTCACCGTCCCCGGTAAAGGCTTGTTCCAATTCCGGGTAATGCCGTTCGGCTTACACGCGGCTCCAGCAACGTTCCAGCGACTGTTGGACTCCATCATTGGAGCTGAAATGGAGCCCCATGCGTTCGCATATCTCGACGACATCGTCATCGCCAGCGCGACATTTAAGGAACACCTGGAACATCTCCAAGAAGTATTTCGGAGACTGCGACAGGCCAACCTCCGAATAAATGCGGACAAGTGTCAATTCGGACTACGGTCCATCACCTACTTGGGTCACGTCGTGACTAAAGACGGCATCCACACCGACCCCGACAAGGTAGAGGCGATCATAGCAATGCCAGCACCTACCACGACCAAGGGCCTAAGAAGATTCCTCGGTGCAGCCTCCTGGTACCGGAGATTCATACCCGGATTCTCCCAAAAGGTATCACCGCTCACTGAGCTCTTAAAGAAGGCCAAACGCTGGCACTGGGGTCCCGAGCAGGAAGAAGCCTTTCGGGAGCTGAAACGGTGTCTCACGTCTGCCCCGGCCTTAGCATATCCGAATTTCGAGGAGACATTCACCCTCCAAACGGACGCGTCGGATTTCGGAATAGGTGCAGCCTTGGTCCAAGGAAGCATGGAAGAACCCCGCGCGATAGCCTACGCTAGCCGCACCCTTTCCCCAGCCGAGAGAAACTACAGCACCACGGAGAAGGAGTGCTTAGCCGTCGTATGGGCCATTCAAAAACTGCGGGCATACTTGGAGGGCTACCATTTTATAGTGATCACGGATCACCAGGCGTTAAAATGGCTGGACACCATGGAGAACCCGACAGGCCGAGTGGCACGATGGTCCATGCTGCTACAACAGTACGACTTCGAGGTGGTGTACCGGAAAGGTAGCCTAAACCACATGGCGGACATGCTGTCCCGCCAACCACTACCGGCTGTTAGTACGGTCGAACCTCCATACTCCTGCCCATGGTATACTAAGAAAATGGCCGAGGTTCAAGAGAGGCCAGAGGACCATTCCGATTACCGGATTGCGGAAGGCAAACTCCAGCGGAAGTTTTGGGACCCGAGCGACCTTTCGGACACTGAACCCGAGCGTGAGTGGAAGCTTTGCATCCCCACACCACTACGGACGCAAGTTTTAGAAGACTGCCACAATCGTCCCGAAGCAGGCCACATGGGCATTGCCAAAACTTTGGCACGTCTGGCCCTGAGGTACTATTGGCCCGGAATGTTTCGACAGGCTACCCAACACGTCAGGAAGTGTGTAAGCTGTCAACACCACAAAGCGGACCAGCAAGGAGCAGCAGGGAAAATGTCGCCTCCGAAGATCACGAACCCCTGGGAAACCGTAGCTGCTGACATGATGGGACCGTTTCCTCCCACACCTCGAGGATATCAGCATGTCCCCGTGCTGCAGGATCGCCTCACCAAGTGGGTCGAATGCAGACCCGTGAGAAAGGCCACTGGAGCAGCCGTTGTGCAGGCGCTGCGGGAGCTGGTGCTGGGCCGCTACGGTTGCCCGAAGATTTTTATCTCAGACAACGGAACGGAGTTCGACAACCGGGCTGTGAAGGACCTGCTGGCGTCGTACCAGATTCGGCATCAGCTTACGCCTCCCTACACGCCGCAAGCAAATCCGGTCGAGCGCGTCAACCGGGTGTTGAAGCCGATGATGGCACAATACTGTACCTCCCACCGCAATTGGGACACCTACTTGCCCGAATTAATGCTCGCCATCAATACGTGCCGCCACAGCTCCACCGGTTACTCCGCAGCGTACCTAAACTTCGGTCGAGAGCCTGTGGTACCGACCGTAACACGCGAGCTGACGGAAGAAGCGACCGACGACGCCGCCGAGAGCATATCGGACGAACACCTCCAGCGGATGGAAGCGTTGCGAGACGCCCAAGAACTGGCACGTATTAACCTCGCCCATGCCGCCACTACGCAAGGGCGTCATTATAACTTGCGGAAGCGAGCCTGGGAATGTTCCGTGGGCGACAAGGTGATGCGCCGGGAGCATCCGCTCTCTAATGCCGCGAAGGGTTTCGCGGCGAAGCTCGCCCCCAGGTACTCGGGGCCTTGGACAGTGGTGAAGAAGTATTCACCACTCGTCTATGACCTGAGGGGCGTACAAGGCCGGCAGCTACGCAGAATCCACACGAGGGAAACTCTGTAACAATATTTTATTATATGTCTATTATTTTATTAGTTACTTAGACTTTGTGTTATTGCTAAATTTATATTTCGGCATGTATCTAGTGACCTATGAATTTTTTTGAAAAACAAATACTTGGTCAAACTATCCTACTGCTGTGACAACTTTTGTCGAATGTAACCGACCCCTTACCTCTTACGGTTCTTGGGATACGAATACATTCACACCTTAAATGGAACAGAGCCTGTATAGGATTGTAAGAACAAAAAACGAATTAAAAAGATATGACAGGAAGGACGTGTTGGTCTGCGCTTGTTTTTAGCATTTATCAAATATTTCATAGCAGAGTCGAGAGCCGATATCTTGTAATGTATAAACGCGCTCAATAGGTCAGCAATTTTAGGTATTGCCCTGTTTAATTATTACACATCTACATCTACTTATTCTGACTTCAATGCAAATTTTAGTAATTCAGTCATTTTATTCTAGAGTTCTATGCTGGACATAAAAACATGGTTATTGAAGGTCCAGACACAGTCGATGTGGGGGGCGATGTACAACTGCAATGTTTATTTTTAGTTGATCACAATTTCTACAAATATTTACCTTCTTGGAAGGTTCCTATAACCGTAAGTATAAGTAATTTTTAATATCTAATCTGTAAGTAAAATTTAAAAGAAAAGAACTGAAAGACACATGGGTTATTTATAAACATAGAACATGCAGGTTGTGCAGTCAGACGGAAATAACCAAGAATTTTAAATGAACATTGGAGTGTATGCCGCTATTTTCAGGAAAGGCAAAACATGCATTGCTCTATTGTATACTGTAGCGTCTTTCTTGTATTTGTCAAATGTAAAATCACATAATTAGAAAATTAGGTACATTATTGAATATACAACATAAATATAACAACTGCCATCTTCTTGAAGAGCCTATAGCACCTAAGTGCACCACTTTGGTGATATAATATTTATAATTTCCATGAACAATTTTAAAGAACTGAATAAATTATTATGAATTAGAATTAAACGTTATAGACAATTTTTTTTGAATAATCTCATATTTTAATATTTATATTCTGCATATATACCAGGCATGTAGTTTTTTTGTATTGATCATAGAAAATACAACGATAAAATTCTTAAATGCTGGTAATAGCTGTCCTAATAATTTTAGAATAAAAGTAAATTTAAAAAATTGTCGTAGTAAAAAAAACTGTATGTAAAAACTTGAATGTTATTAATAATTTACCTATTTTTCACGTGGTAAACGCAAAATAAAATTTACAATTTGAAGCTAATTAGAGAATGCCACGAAAAACGAAACATACAATCAATTATTTGTCTTTTCATACAATTGAAATTAGTATAATATTAAATTTCTTTATAAATTATAAACGACTAATTCATAATTTTAAATATTATTTATTTTTTAGTAAATAACAACAATAACAACTATAATAAATTTTCAAATATATCACTAATAATAATAATATTAATAATTAAACATAAATTAACTAACTTTTATCTGTCAAACTGAAACAATATGACAGTTTGAATGGCATTCTCTGAATTGTAAATTTTATTTTTAATAAGTACATTTTTAATAATAACTCATTAGACGCAGTTTCGCATTCTGAGCATTTTTTACACTTTTGTTATAAAATTAATAGGCCAGAAATTACCAGCATATGAACAATTTACCATTGTATGTCCCATGAAGTAGACACTCGGTATAAGTTATGAGGGTGTCACGTAAATTATTTTAATATTTGGTATCACTAAGTCATATTTAAAGATGAAATTATTTTCTTATGGTTAATTTACAGCAAAGCAGACTTTGATATTACAACTAAGATTTGCACATATTTTATGAAAATTAATCGCCCCTAAAGGAGTCGAACGTACAGTTTTGCATTGTGTACTTGCTACATAAATATTTATTACATTATGATTAGTATTAGTATTATTAGTATTACGATTATACTTTCCACTAGAGCGCATAATTCAGATTTTTCATTTGAATATTTATTTGATAGTTTCAGTAAATAGACAATTTGCTGGTAACGCCTCACGGCAATATCACAACAAAGAATAGTGATAGTTTGTACTATATGGACAAAAAGTTAAAAGTTTCATAAACTCTGATGATATGATAATTAAAGACAAATTATTTTAAACGAAGATGTACCGAGTGCTAAATTCAAACATCAAAATATTGAGGTACATTCTTTGTTTGAATGAGGAAGATATTTGGAATATCGTGATATATTAAAAACAGTTAAAAAGCGAAACTTGATTAAGTATTTCTTGTAATATTTTTACAAGTTGTAAATAATGTATTAGTAGGTGGTTCAGTGGTATCGAATCGGCCTGTGGATCTTGAGAACCCTGGTTCGATCCCCACAGTCGACAAACAATTTTCACCAAAATTAAATCTATCCCGGTGGCTCTCCCTCCACTAAAATTTTTGGGGGCCGTGATTTGACGGCTGGGAACCGCATGTCACACGAAGATCTGCTGCGGCAGAGTGCCACACCCAGTAATGGATAAAAGGCGTGATGATATATTTATATTTTATTTTTATAATTTTATATCAAGCATTCTTATTAATGGACAACGAAGTTGAATTATATGTCACATGAATATATGAGTGAGCCTGGGAAGACGAACCCCCACCCCCCTTAACTTTTGTATTATAAGGAATAGACAAATTTTCTTCATATGGAAATTTTAGTATATTAAATTTACTATTTTATGACATATATATATATAATTTTTTTATTAAGTCAGATTTACATGATACGACTATCAACTTTCATTTTTCAAATTACAATTATTTTATTAAAATAAAAACCGCCATTTTCTTCTCTTTTCAACGATGCATTACTTGTCATAAATGTATATGAAAAAAATCGAGATAAATAAGATAATTGAGAAATATCAGAAATGATTTTTATTCAACTATTCTAGGTGGCTATACGAAATTAACCAAAATGTAACAAGGTAGTAACAGAAGTATCAGAAGCATCTTCACCATAATCAAAATCATATAGTTGGATTATTTCATTTGTTCGTTTGTTTCTATAATTATTATTGTTATTATTATACAAATTTTAGCAATCAAAGTTTCAAGATTAGCCCGAGAAAATATTGTCTTTCAAGCTGCAGCCTCTTAAACTATGCCACGTCGACTGACTGTCGCTGGGTTGAGCTCGACGTGTCCTCCAATCATAACATTTACACTAAATACGATTATCAAGGTTCATAATCAGTGCAAACTGAAAACAAACAAATATAAAACATAACGTTTGTCAAATTTATTATTAGGTTCATACATATCTTGTTAATATATAACAATTAAATTTATACTGCTATATTCCATAGATTAAATCTGAAAAAAAGAATAAATGAAAATAATTTATTAATAATTTCGTTGCTTATTTAAACATTTTAATTTTAGTAGTGAATAAAAGAATAATTTGTCAAGTGTAACGTTAATTTCACTTTTACAATTTATGAAACGCCGACTTTTCTCTAAATATATGCTAGTAGTTTCATTATATCAAGATAAACACGGCTGTCTTACGAAAATTACACTACGGGAGATTAACATGAGAAACGACATTAATCCATCGAGTTGCGTAAGTTTAAATTCCGCCTATTTAAGTTAGCAGAATTAAGTGAAGTGTTACTTTTATTGATCTTTATCCATTGTAAGAATTATCTGGATATTTTCGTAACGGAATAAACAAGTACTATCATTCTTAGACGTTCTCATTCTCCATACGAATACAGGAGAATTACTCACTAAATGATTCAGACAAAATGCTTCGACTTTTCGTATTTCATCAACTGGTTAATGTAGCTTACAATTTGAAAATAATATACGGTGTAATCGACGTCTCAATGATTCCACCAAGAAGTTGTGCTGCGAGTAAAACAACAGCTGATCATGAATAATTTTCTAAAACAGCTGATTAATTGAATCCTTAAATATAATGATGGATTGAGAAGTAAAATAAGGAATAATACAACAACACAATTTTACTATAATATTCCCTACGGAAAGAATGTTTCGCAAAGGTTTCAAAAAGTTGTTTCAAGACATTTGTAAATGACAATTACTTTCAAACAAATGAAAACAGTAGATCAACTATTCAGTAACACAAAGCAACATATTGAAGAGATGCAGAGGTTAAATGTCATCTATAGGATTCCCTGTCAGGAATGTTAAAAGTGTACATAGGTCAGGCTAAAAGGTATTTGAGAATTCGGCTAAATGTGCCTTAATACATCACTGTAAGTCCGAAAAACTCTATTTTGATTTTGATAATACCAAGATTATAGATGTAGAAGAGGAATTAAACAAGAGAAATACCATAGAGATGATGTAAGTACGGAAGGAAAAAACGCTTAAAATTTTCCTATGAACATGAGTGGAGATGAAGGTGGTTCAGATGTAGAAGCCGTTTTAGAGTCATTGCAAATCCAATTTAAATTTTTTAAAGTAGTTAATACATTTTTTTCTGCATTTGTTATATTGATGCAGTTGAAGTGATAACTTCTTTGACAGGTGCCACTGCAAGATATCCCTTATTGTTTCTGCGTACAGCTGATTTGCATTGATGACAAGGTGAAACCATGGTGACCTTGAAATAAATAACGAAGTAAAGAGTAGATTTGAAAATCCCCAGTTAATGGATGGACGATTGCATTCACTGAACTCACACGCAAGTTTAAAATTGTCAATTACGAACTAAGTCAGATTTGATAATTTTTACTGAGACACTATCAGTTATAAATTGATTTACTTTTAATTTACGCGAACTAGATACGTGACTGAGTAACCCAGATAATCACTAATGTTTAAGTACTCTCTATATAGTTAGTATCAGCAAATACTAGGAGTTTAAAATGAGAAAAAACCACTGAAACACTGGATTTAGCTAAGACACTACTAAAGCGCGTGCGACTTTTTCAACAATTTCTACAGTCCAACCATAATGATATTTAAATTTGATATAACTTAATATTGTTATTGTTAAAATGATGAACTTAATTGAATTAACGGAGATTCAGATTGTTTATAAAATTTTAAAATATTGTATATATATATATATATATATATATATATATATATATATATATATATATATATATATATATATATATATAATTTACGTAAACCGAATTAGAGTTTACTATAAAAAATTTATTTTAAACAACGAAAAAGTACAACTCAAGATTATGTGTTTACAGACTGGATTCTAACTTGTAACTAACTTACTAATTACGTTTACAAAGACAAAATGAAATATAATATAAATGTAATAGGAGAGTTCTTCTGGGTTCATGGCTGCAGTAGTGCTGTTATCAGCACTTTTCCTGTGGGAAGCTGTTCCATAACTCCTCCCTCCTTAAAATTGAGCATCCCCGGGAAGGTTCAGCCGGGGCTGCTGCTGTTGGGGGGTTGAACGCGTGGGCTGGAGTTCATGGTCGTGGAGTCTTCTGGACTTCAGAAATTTTTTTCTGATGAAAGCTGCAAGCATTGTGACTGCAACTATAAATAAAATTACGTATAATACTAATATTGAGTAATTTGAGATATCGGCAGTAGTGTCGTAGTCTTCGATGTCTTCGAATTTGTTTATGGGTAGTTTCAGGTCTTGTATGCTGTTGAGTTCTACAGTCGATCTTGGTGCTTGTATTTCATCAAATTTTATCTTGAAGTCGTCTAATATTATCGGTCTTCCGAATGTTCCCTCTTGAAAATGTAGGGTTTGGTTTCTGAATGTAATTTGGCAATTATTTTCTTTAATGAGGAATATACCTCGTATGGGTTTAATTTCGTCACCAAGTTGACATGACGCATGGATCTTTTCTTCATTTGGGAACACAATGAGAAATTGGTTAATTTCTTCGATGGTTTCTATGTGGTTTCTTTTTAAGTTTATTTTAGTGTATTGGCAGTTTTTGTTGTCGTTATGCAGGATGATATTCTTTTCGCAGGACTTCTCATCCATGTTTTCGATCTTGTTTGGACATTGATAAATAGTTCCTTTAGTACATTTGTCCTTTAGAGATTTAATTTGGCCATCAAGAGATTTTAGAAAATATTCTTTATTTAAAATAACAGTCACAAATTCCGTTTCAAGTTTACTAGGAATAGGTATAAGGTGGAATAATTCAAAGTTAGTTTCGTAATTTATTGGGAGTTCTAGAAAGTAAATAATTTTATTTAAATCTACCTTGCAATTTACGGTAATTAATTTTTCAATTTCTGGTATGTTTTCGAAAGTGGGTTCTAACGGGAATTCGTTATTATAACTTTTATAGATTTTATTTAATTCTGAATGAAATTCGTTAATTTTGATAATGCTTGGGTGCATTGCGTGAAGTTTACAAAAGGTTAGTGAATTTTCTATGTCTTGCATTACGTTTAGTATCATATTAAACAAGATGTATAGTTGACTGTAAATATCATAAATACTAGATTTATTTAGATTATGGGTTCCGCCGACAACAATATGCAACAATTGTTCTATTTTTAATTTAAATTCTAACTCATTATGTTTTATTGTTTCTGATGTCTAGTCCGTGGGTGTACGTGAAGTACTTGGTCCTGGAAGATTGGGATTTTTATTAATAGTTTTATCAAGTTTCCTTGGTCGTTTAATGTTAGATAGGTGAATTTTAGTCTGTTTTCTATTGTCTTTCGTATCTGTTTTAATTTCTGCCGTTTTTAAGTTTTTATTTATTGTTTTAATAGTTTCTTTTTTGAATTTCGGTTGGCGTGTTTTATTAACTTTTTGCTTATTTTGTATATAGGCTGTTTCGGGTATGTTGGGTAAATTTTCACGATTTGCATTTAGTTTATTAATTAGAGTAGATTTTTTATTTTGCATTCGCTCATTAATATTTTGATAGGCTAATTTTGTTTTTTCTTTATGCTTTTGAACATAGTCTTGTGTAATTTGTTTCTCTAATTCTACTTCAAGAGGTGAGTTAGTTTCAAAGTGCCCGTTAATAATTTCTGTTGGTTTTAAACCTGTGGAAGTATGATGAGTGTTATTATATGCTAATAAGCCAAAGTGAACTTTATTTTCTATCGTTTCATTTTTGAAATGGTCTTGTAAATTAAATAAGCGAATGTGTTCTATCAACGTAGAATGAAATCGTTCTATGAGGCCATTGGAATCGGGATGTTGGGAACTGATGAAATGGATGTCTATTTTGTGCAAACTTAGCAATTCACGTAGAACAGTGTTTTTGAATTCTAGTCCGTTATCTGATATAATCGTCTTAGGGATACCGTGGTGTGAGAAGAATTTTGTTAATTTATTACTTATCTCGATTGCATTAGTTGAACTAACTTCATACGCTTGGGCGTATTTAGAGAACGCGTCGATTATTGTGAGAAACTTGTGGTTTTCTAAACTTAAAGAGTCAATGTGTATGATATCAAAAGGTTTATTCGGGGTAGGTGTAATATTAAATTTAAGTTTTAAGGGATTACGTTCGTACTTTGATTTTAAACAGATTTCACATTGGTTGATAAAGTCTGTAATAGTTTTAATTTGATTTGGCCAATAGTATATTCTTTTTATCTGATTATGGGTCTCGTTAATTCCGCGATGGTTGGTTTTACCTTCGTGGTAATTTCGGATAGTATCAGTGATTTCATCTTCCTTTTCTATATCTATTAATTTAATATTGCATTTTATAAATTTAATTTCAGAATTTTTAAATTGTTTCTGTAAAATGTGACTAAATTTTTCATATATAGGTTGTTCGAAATATAAATAATATACGACCTTTGGAACTACATAATTTTTAACAAAATTTACAATGTCATTTTCAAAGTTATTTTGGGATAATTGTACATTAACTCTCATTTTATCTAAGTGTAATTTTGTTACTTTTGGATTAGATGGTGAATGTTCAACTTCCGTAATAATCAATTGATTTTTACCTACATTTACTGGTAATTCACTGATCGGTATTTCAACTATAGGGTTTTCGGGGTTGGAATGTACGGTAATGTCACTATCGTCGGACTCATCATTTGAAATTTGTGTTCTGGCGTCCACTTCTACAATTAAGGATTCGTTGTCGTGTTCGTTGGTTTTATTCTGTTCTAATTGTTTATTAAATTCGTCCATATAATTAAAGAAATCATCGCAATTATCCTTAGTTTCATTAACATTAAGTTCGAACGGTGGTATTTTATTATTTGGTTTATTATACACGGTTATTACTGTACTACTATTTCTGAAAATAAATTCTATCATAGGTTTAACGTTAGTCCAATTCAGTTGGTCAAGTCCGCAACCTAATTTTGGTATATTTAAATATTTGATCTGATTTTTCAAGCAAAATGATTTTAGATTTAGAAGGGTATAGAATAAATCTTGATTCGTGGGTTTTTGTTTATAATAGTTTTTCGTTATTAGGTAAATAATGAATCTATTATTTTGGTCTTTTAGGTAAACTAAATTATATAATTTAGGGTTTTGATTTTTTAGTTTATCTATACTTTGAAATTTTTGTGCGAAGTCTTTTGCTATTCCATCTAACATTACTAGGTCTTTGCTAACACAATGTGCTAGACTTTCGTTACAGGGTGAATCAAAGAGGTCTGCTTCTAATTCAAAGATTTTATACTCTTTATCTGATTTAGTTAGTTTACTGTCTAAATAATTTTTATACTGAGTCGAAGGTGATGAATCTTCTTCAGTATTTGAATTTTGAACAAGTTTTTCGTTTTTACATGGAATGCGGCTCAAAGCGTCAGCGTTCGTGTTTAATTTTCCTTTTTTATACAAAATTTCATAATCGAACTCTTCCAATTTCAATCTCCATCTTACTAATTTAGAGTTGGGTTCTTTCAGAGAGAATAGCCACTGTAATGGTTTATGGTCCGTTATGATTTTAAATTTTCTGCCGAAAAGATATGGTCGAAAGTATTTTACTGCCCAAACTATGGCGAGTAATTCCTTTTCGATCGTCGAATAATTTTGTTCCGAATCATTTAGAGTTCTACTAGCATATGAGATAGGTAAATCTGAGCCAACATTACCTTGGGATAAAATAGCACCAATTGCATGGTTGCTAGTGTCGGTTGTAAGATTAAATGGTTTAGTAAAGTCCGGGTATTGAAGGATTGGTTCATTTACGAGTAGATTTTGACAAGTATTAAAGCATTTAACATATTCGGGGTCATTAATTTTGATCTCTACGCCTTTCTTGAGGCATTTAGTTAATGGTTTGGTGAGTTTAGCAAAGTTCTTAATAAATTTTCGATAATATCCTAATAATCCTAAAAATCCTTTTATTTGCGTTGTAGTTTTTGGTAATGGATAATTCTTTATTGCATTAATTTTATCAGGGTTAGGTTTGACGCCTTCGGGAGTTACTATATGGCCTAAATATGCAACTTCTTTTTGAAGAAACTCGGATTTATCGAGCTGTATTTTTAGATTAGCCTTTTGAAGTCGTTTAAAAACAGTTCTTAAGTTTTCCATGTGTTCTTGTAGACTGGTACTAAATATTAAAACGTCATCAAGATACACAATACAAATTTCATTTGTTAAACCCCTTAATACATTGTCCATAACGCGCTGGAAGGTGGCGGGTGCATTTTTAAGACCGAATGGCATTCTGAGAAATTCATAATGTCCATTTTCAGTGTTGAACGCGGTCTTTTGAATGTCGTCCTTGTGCATTTCGATTTGGTGGAAACCGGAGGCCAAATCTAGGGTTGTGAAGTATTGGCATCTGCCATGTTTGTCTAGTAATGAGTTAATATTCGGAATTGGGTATTTATCGTCAATTGTCTTATCGTTTAATTTACGATAGTCGATAACGATGCGCCATTTTTTCTTTCCCGTTGCATCTAATTTTTTCGGTACAATCCAGACAGGGGATGACCAGGGGGAATGTGACGGCCTAATAATATTTTGACTCAACATTTTTTGTATTTGATCTTTTACTTCATTGCGATGTACTTCCGGGTATCTATACGTTTTTGAATAAATCGGGATTTCATCGTTTGTCCGTATATGGTGTTTTATTTCGTTCGTAAAAGATAACGACTTATCTTCCGTATGAAAAATATCGGTGTACTCTTTCACTAGTTTCGTGATTGCGAATTTTTCCTCTGAATTCATGTGACCAGTTCGTATTTTAGAAAAATCAAAGCTATTATTTAAATTTTGTAAATTAAGATTGATATTATTAATTTCAAAATTTTCTAACGATTCAGCACAGATATTATTTGTGGTGTCTATAATATATTCTTTTTCGCTTGGATTTATCGTTGGATAGTAAATGACATTATTTTCGATTTTTGCGATACCTTCGGGGATTATGATGTTATTAATATGTGTTTCCGGGACAAACACTTCGCCATTTTCAATGTTATCAACATAGAACTTTGTTATCTTCTCAGACTTAGGTGGGATCGTGACATAGTGAGGACGCGGTGTTACAGTGTGATAGTGAATTTTTATCTCAGCTGTTGGTGTTATTATCTTATCGCGTGTTAAGTCAATGATCGCTTCTAATGTTTTTAAGTTATCTAGTCCTAATAGAATATCAAATTGGTTATGGAAATCGAATAAATAATATTTAAGATTAATATTATGTTTTTTGAATATTTTTGAACAGGGTAGTACTAAGCTGAATTTTTCGGTTGAGTTTCCATGTGCAGTAGTAATTTTGAAAGGATCATATTTAATTTCACTATTAAAATATTTATTTGCAATTTCTGGTTTAATGAATGAACGTGTACTTCCTGTGTCGAGTAGGACTTTTAAGTTATATTCTGGAAAAATAAGGAAAGGTAGCTCGCTTTGATTATAGGCAAGATTCATTAGTTCGATGGCGTTTCCGAGGCGGCTATTTCTAAAAAATAGTTTGGATCGGAGTCTGATTTTAGTTCGTAATATTCGGTATCGACATTTGGTTGGTAATTAGCAATGTTATTTTCGTCAGTGTCTGGTTCGTCGTTTATGTCATTAACTTCTGTGTTATGAAGTTCTTCGAATGTAAAGTTTTGTCTCTGTTGCGTTTGTGGGTATTGACGGTACGCGAATTGTTGAGATCGCGGTTGATTGTAACCTGAACTGTAGCCTGCAGGTCCGGGCTTAGGTGCAAATGTTTGCCGTGTACTGATAGTCATTGGTGTAGGTTTAGGGAATTTTTGGTTAGGGTTAGATTTGAATACGTTATTTTGTTTTGCATTCTGGTGTTGGAAGTTATGTTGATATTGATTGGTATTATGTGGGATCGGTCGGTACATTAATTGAGGGGATTGTCTATACGGTGGTCTGTTATGTGTGTTATTGATAAATTGTTTTGGTTTGGGTAATGTGTTAAATTTTTTATGTGTGCGTGAGTAACTATCTATTTGAAAATCGTTAGTTAACATATTAAGCGCGGTGTTCATATCTGATGGATTTTTAGTGCGCATTAAATTACCTAAGGGCTCTTTAAGTCCTCTCAAGAGAATTCTTACTGCGTAATTTTGAAAATATCCTATTAGAACGGCTTGTTCTTCAGCTTTTATTTGCGTGGATATGTACGCGATTTGTAAATTCAAAACTTCTTTAACTCTATTATAAAATTCAAACGCGGTTTCATTGTTTTGTTTTAATTCAGACATTTCAATATTAAGCGTATAACAATCGCGTTTATCAGAATAAGTATCTATTAAAGCCTTTTTTAAGACAGCCCAACTAGAAATAGTGCAAGTTGCAATATTGGAAGCAGCTTCACCTTTGATTTTTGATAATATGCTTGACATTAAATACTCATTTTGGAAGTCATTTGGGTTAGTTACGTTATAGAATGTATTCACTAACTTCTCACAAACTTCAATAAATCTTGATAAGAGTTTTGCGTCTCCGTAAAATTCGGGGACCATGTCAAGAAATTCTTTTTTAAGTGTTGGGGTCGTCATTCTCTGAATCTGATTGATTTTCACTGATATTTCTAAAGGACATTAGTACTTACAGAAATATTATCAGCTTGTCCATGGGCTTCTGCTTCGTATTCAGCGTAACAGGAGTCCTGGGATGTCGACTGGCAGCTCTGTGTTCCTCAGGGCTGGAGACTTCTGCGGTGTGGCACGATATACACTCGTTACGATGCGAAGTACTCAGCGACGATTTTCGTTGCAAATTCCCAGTAAATCGTTAAAACGAAACGGATTTATTTTGCTTAAATTCGTCTGGGAATCCTACCGACTGCGCCATTTACGTAAACCGAATTAGAGTTTACTATAAAAAATTTATTTTAAACAACGAAAAAGTACAACTCAAGATTATGTGTTTACAGACTGGATTCTAACTTGTAACTAACTTACTAATTACGTTTACAAAGACAAAATTAAATATAATATAAATGTAATAGGAGAGTTCTTCTGGGTTCATGGCTGCAGTAGTGCTGTTATCAGCACTTTTCCTGTGGGAAGCTGTTCCATAACTTATATATATATATATATATATATATATATATATATATATATATATATAATATTAAAGTTACATTTTTATGACAGAAAAATTCGGATGACGCCTGGATTCGAACCAGGGACCCTCCGCTTGCCGGGTAGAGATGCTAACCGCTACACCACGTCACCTGTGTCCGACTTATGGCATCAACCGAATTCTTCTGTCATAGTGTCTAACGTAGCATCGATCCCAAAGACTCCTATATCTATGATAGGCATTGACAACGGGTTTCGTCTACAGCGACACAGTTCTGATTTATAGGGAATCATTCCACGAACTAATTTTTAACATATGACTTCGACTGAACGTACAGTAATGAAGATAATTTGAAAGTTAAATTTTTATGACAGAAAAATTCGGATGACGCCTGGATTCGAACCAGGGACCCTCCGCTTGCCGGGCAGAGATACTAACCGCTACACCACGTCACCTGTGTCCGAATTATGGCATCAACCGAATTCTTTTGTCATAGTGTATTTTTCTTTCATAAAACTTTAACTTTAAAATTATCTTCATTACTTCAGTCGAAGTCATATGTTAAAAATTAGTTCGTGGAATGATTCCCTATAAATCAGAACTGGGTCACTGTAGACGAAACCCGTTGCCAATGCCTATCATAGATATAGGAGTCTTTGGGATCGATGCTACGTTAGACACTAAAAATCAGTTCTCGAAATATATAATAATAATCCTGTTTCGGTTCGTGAAACTATTAAAAATGTTTTTCCGGTCTCTAAAAATTATCAAGAAAATTATCTTCAAACTGAAACGCTTTTTCTTAGCCATGTTTTTTGGAAGCACCAAAATTTTCAACCAGTATACCAGTTCGTGAAAACCATTTATTGTTATATTTTCTATGAAACAGATTTCAAATGGATACCCAGTATAAGCATGTTTTATTATTTTCATGTACTAGAAGATCAGCCTCTGACAACCTTGCTATTGATCTTGAATCCATAAACCTTATTATTAACATATGAAAATAGTGTTTAGAACTCATAATTAATCATTAAAACATATTATTATTATTATTAGAAATACAAATTTAGTTTTTGAGTTAGACATATAAAACATTAGATCACCATTATGATTGTATTTAACTATAAAATTCAACATACTTGTATAATAATTACTTACATAGAAAGTCCGCGATTGTAGTTTCTTTTTTGTACCATTACGACAAATTTGCACTGTATACCATTGATTTTTTTAATAGTTTAGATCCTTGCTATGTACTTTTTAAAAGGTAAATGTTCGTTTAAGTTGGGAAATAATTATGTTCAGGATTAAAAACAAATGTACTCACTATAGAGAAGCACGATGAATTCAACTCACAGATAAATTAGCCCCAGATGTTTGATTTCCTACGGTATATACGTTGAAAATATAGAAATTTATCACATACATTTATTTGAACACAGATAACATACACAATGATAGGAAATATAAGTTTGCAGTTATCTAAATTCACATTAGTTGGCTAGAAGAAGCCCACCAGCACCTCGAGATTATATACACTTAAGTAACGATCGGAGAGAAAAACAATGAATGATTCGTTACTAATATCATTAAGCCAGGTTTCAGCTAACCTAACAGAATGTTGTAGATAAGTCATCATATTTAATCCTTGAATATTTTAACAATATAAATTGAGATTTTCGATAACGTTACTGGACTGTCTTTAGTTTAGGTTATTATTAATTCTATTCTGCTGTAGATTTTCGATCAACTAATTCACATCTAAGTCTCTTGTAGTGCTAAAACTATATCGAAGTTTGTCATTGTTTATGTTTTAGCTTTTAATTAAATTGTAGCTAATAATTAGCCCTTAAAGAATAATTTGAGAGAATGTAACTAACTACTTATGTCAGCGATTATGCTCTGTAAGGTATCGAATAACTATTTTATTATTAATTTTGACTAGATTAATTAGGCTTAGATCATCACCAGCAGACGGTTATGTAGTCTATAATTTACGTTAGGTGTAATTCCTTTTTCAGTTTGTTCTTAGCCGTTGTTTTGAACAGTTGTGTTTAGATTTGTAGTATTGTGTAGTGAACTACGTTGGAGGCGGTTACGGTGAGTTTCACTGAGCGTGTAAGCCTGTGAGTGTGTAAGAGTGTGAGCGCAATTGTTGGGTATGTTGATATGATATGATATCCTAACACTAAATCCTTAGTCCTTTATGGCGACGCCGACCTGTTAACTTGCTGTGTGCAGGGGGGTAGGCAGCCGAGTTCGCCCAACGACGCGCCAGTTACCGGCCTGGCGCCAACGGTGCCCTGCTTGAGTTCAGGAGCCCAGCTTTCGCTTGCATCTTGAGTGGTGAGGTGGTGTTTAGAGTTTCAGCTCGGCTTTCAACTCTGTGTTATCGAGGTTCGCGTAATCATGCTGTGTGCGTGAAGCGATGTTCTGAGGCCCGTGATGTACTGTGTGTTATCCGGTGCCTGTGCCACCCGGTTGTTAATCGTGGTGTGCGGCTTTCGTACTCCAAGCTGTGTGCGCGGAGCGAGAGGTTCTCTGTTCGTTCTGGTATGATCCTAATATGCTGTGTGCATATGGGCGAATAAATGAGAGTTGTGTGTGGTAGCGAGGCCGCGTGGAGTGCTTGAGCTCATGGTAGTTTCTTTCTTTTCAGGGCACTCCAGCCGGACCAACAGGAAACTAGGTTTAAGCGTGAATTGTAAAACTATTCGGGGTAATTATATGTTTTGTTAACCTATTTTTACAGTTTTATTTTAGCACCCTGACATCATATTTACGTTCTACTATCATCTCATCTTTAACACTTAAAACAAAACATTATTATATATCATTTTAACATGGTAAGAAAATTCTAAATACATACATACCTACATAACATCACGCTATATCCCAATAAATGGGGTAGCACGAACCCGGCAACATTCTCATCCTGACACACGATACTCGATTCGATCACATTAACACTTCCTCCATACAAACTCTTCCATTTCTCACAACCAAAATCCATCAACACACAACAAACATTCATCCATTCGCTAGTGTACACTGCGCTTGTTTCTGAAGATGGTCTACACACAATTGCAGGTAAACACTCGAAACATCTAACCAATTAAACTAAAATCAAGAATCATACGCTTGTCTTCATTCATCATATTTATCCCGCAATTAATTTTCTCCAAATATTCCTATCCTGACACACCACTTTTGCTTCAACCACATTCATAATTCTTTTCATACAAGCTCGTTTATTCTTCACGCTCGGAATCTTTCGCTCACGCAACAACCCTTCAATCATATTTTTCCATTTGTTCCTAGGTCGTCCACGCAAACTTTCACCCTCAATTTCACCAGCATACACCTGTTTCACCAATCTGTCATTCGACATACGTTCTACATGACCAAACCATCTCAACTGACTTATTCCCACTCTTCTTACAACATTCTTCCCAATCTCACATTCATCATACACCAATGTATTCCGGACACGATCTCTTGTAGTATATCCACACACACCCCGCAAATACCTCATTTCCACAGCAGTTATCCCAACGTAGGCAGTAACACACCATTATAAACACTCAATCGAGCATCTCTGGATACATTCACGTTCCGAGTAAAGGTTACCAGAGCACCAATATCTTACATCCAGCAGATACTCTTCTTTCAATCTTTCGATCAATACGTCCATCCCTCGAAAACACACTTCCCAAGTATACAAACTCATTTACTTGACATCCCACAGAATATCTCGATGACCACTATCATATGCTTTTTTAAGATCAAGAAAGTTACAGAACACCTTCTTGTTCTTAGCAAGTGATTTCTCAACAATCATACGAAGACAAAACAATTGATCTATACATCCTCTCTCAGGCAAAAATCCACCTTGCATACTACTAAACTTGGAGATTGTTAAGGTTCGTACCTTGTGAATAAGAATCTTCCCGTACAACTTCCCTACCACACTCAACAAACTTATCGCACGGAAATTAGTACAATGACTCGAACTACCTTTACCCTTAAATAAAGGACAAATGATAGCACGTTTCCAATTATTAGGAGCCACACACCGTTTCAAACAAAATCTAAATAAATAAACTAACCAATCAAATAATCTCTCACCACCATACTTCAACATCTCATTCGATATACCATGCAAACCAGGAGCTTTGCCATTCTTCAAACGTAACAATGCAAAACTAACATCACTTTCATCTATATCCCAGTCATCACTTCTAACATTTTCTCTTGCAATTTCACTACAACAATTCGATCCATTTACGCTACCATATAAACCTCTAAAATACTCACACTATCTATTTCTAACATCTAATTCATTCCACAATAACTCACCATTCGCACTCTTAATCGCTTTCACCGCCCTTACATTACCACCTTTCAATCTCTTCACACTCAACCAAAACATTATTTTATTCATACTAAAATCATTCGTCAATCTTTCACTCATCAAATCATTAAAACGCACCTTACTTTCTCTCACTACTCTCTTAACATATTTATTTAACCTTTTATATTCTAGCAAACATTCATCATGTAAACTTCCAGGCACATCTTTTACATGTAGAAATCGCAAATACGCTCTCTTTTTCTCCTCAATTGCTTCTTTCACTTCATCATTCCACCATGCATTTCTTGGACAAGGGCCTAATCTGGATTCACCACAAACTTCTTTTGCACAATTAAGAACTGTATCCTTAAATTTCATCCAAACATCATTTATGCTGCATTCAAAATTAGGCTCACATACAGGCAAAGATTCATTTATTTTCTCAATAAACATATCTCTAATATCCTCATTCTGTTGATAGTTGTAAAAGTGCAAAGTAGTGTAATGCAGACCAGGGTAGTTAGAAGCAATATACACTAGTGCATCAGATTAAAAAAAAATAATAAAGTGGCACTATTATCTGGCACTAACTTAGATGACTTATATACGTAAAATTATTTACAATTACAAAGACTCGTATAGTCTGGACATGATTGTAAAATTCGTTTACTCAGATGAAATACGAAGTTTAAATAACGATCGCACTGCACATGAAATAATTCATATAGTTACTTTCTTTTCAGTGAAGTTGGACTCATAAAAAATTCGATCTGAAATGCACAATGTGAACAATAAAATAAAAAGCGGAATAATCATGTTTTTGTAAACATTACAGTAACTTTCTACAAATGTAGCGGTCGTATTTTTCTGAGAAATCAGCAAATACGTCACTGCATTAAATTAATGTTGCTACTCTCTTCAACAGTCATTAACGTGTTGCCATCTGTATGAAACCGCTGTCCACTAGATCATAGAGTTGAAACCATTAGATTCTCACTAAACATTTTTTTTTAAAGATTTTTTTATAAAAAAGAGTTTTTTTTTAAAAGGGGCTTTTTTTTAAAAAAGTGGCGTTTTTTACGATGGCCTCAGTATGTATAATTCATTACCAACATGTTTAAAAGAATGTAAAAATCTATATACTTTTAAAAAGTGTTTAAATTCATACTTTTCCACACAGAAACAGTTATGTTAATATATGTATATGTTTTTGTTTTTATCAATACTATGTTTTTCTAATGTAGCATCTTTTGCTAAATAAATAAATGTTATTATTATTATTATTATCCAATTTTATTATTGCAATGCTACCTATTATAAATAAAAACAATTTTTATTATAATTATTATATTTTGAAAAAAGGGACGTGGTCTAATTGTATGCTATTTTATTAGCGCAAATACTACTTATATAATACATATACCGGGTGTTGAATTGAATTATGTAGCATAGGAAATACAATAGATATTTTTAATATGACAATTGTTGCTTCCCTAATTAAATTACACCAAAAGTGTAACTATTAAAAAATGTTAAGTATTAAAAACTACATTTAGTGAGTATCTACTTGTTGCTTGATTGTTTTAATACAAGAGTAACAAGCAAACAAAAAATGGCTTTTTTTCAAGAAAATTTAGGATGGAGTGTGCTGTGGAAAACAACGAAACAAAATAATTTTTATTATTATTGTTTTGAATAAAATATAACAATACACCTTCAAGTATAATTTATTATTAATTTCGGTTGAGCAATTTAATTAATTTATTTTATGAACTTGTCAAATTGAAGCTATAAATTTCTTTACAAAAGCCCTTTTTTGTTTGCTTGCTATTCTTGCATTAAAATAAAACTATTAAGCAACAAATAGATAATATTAATAAAAACGGGAAATGAAAATACAGATGAGTTCAACATAAACAGAGGAGTGAGACAAGTATACGCACTATCAGCCACGCTATTCAACCTTGCATTAGAGCACGTAACAAGAAAAATCAACAGAAATACAATCAGAAAGAATGCAGGACAAATTATAGCGTATGCGGATGACTTGGTTATTATAACAAAGAGAAGGGACATAATGAAGAACATGATAAATGAAATAGTGGCAGAAGGAAAAAAAACGGATTAAAAATAAATGACAGCAAAACAAAAATGATGAGATATGGAAAACAGAAACAAAACAACAACATAAAAATAGGGCAGAATGAGTTTGAGGAAGTAAAAAGATATAAATATTTGGGTGTAATAATAACAAACAAAGGAGATAGAGAAGCTAAGATAAAAGAAATTGTTTTACGGCAAACAGAGCATTCCAAATACACAAAAAAATGTTAAAAAGTATAATTCTCACTAAAAATACTAAAATTAAAATATACAAAGCAATGATAAGACCTCTACTAATGTATGACGCAGAGAAACTAACAATGACAAAAAAAAGGAAGAACAAATGAGAATAATAGAAAGAAAAATATGAAGAACTACATTGGGACCAGTCAAAATCAATGAAAATGAATACAGACGAAAAATAAACAGCGAAATACTAAAAGAAATGGATGGAGAGGACATAGTAACTAAATTTAACATCTTTAAGGTGGCTCAGTGGTATCAAATAGGCCTGTGGATCTTGAGAACGCTGGTAAGATCCCAACCGCCGACACCCAATCTTCACCAAATTAAATCTACCCCTGTGGCTCCCCAACCACTAATATCTTTGGGAGCCGTGATTTAACGGCTGGTAACCGCACTTCATGCGCAGAAATGTATCACTTACCGAGATCTGCTACGGCAGAGTGGCACACCCAGTAATGGGTTAAAGGCGTGATAATATATTTATTTTATTTAAGAAAAATAGAGTGTCATGGAAAATAAAGCAATAAACAAAAATTGTTGTCGTTAAATTTTATTATAAATAACTTTTCACGAAATTGTTTTATGATGAACAAATTATTAATATTTTAAATTTAAAATAAATGTTCAATTAAGTCGCCATTAACAGCTATATAGGCCACAAAAAATCATCCAGAAGACCGTGCTAGCCAATGAATTGTTCTTCCACGACCAATTCAGGAATTAGGAAAATATTGGTTCAGGTACTTCTGTCATGTTGGAACCAAATTATATTTTCATTTTGATCGCTGCCTTTCTAACCCGGTCCAGTTACCTTTTGTGTGAGTTCCAAATATATACTGGAAATTAAGTAGTCTTCAATAAAAAAAGGACCAATAACATGTGTGATCCAAGAATACCTGCCACATAAGTAGGGAAAGATGATATGTTCTGGACCAGCCTACAAGCCTTCAAGCCTACGGAGGCGTGGCTTGTGACGTCATGAAGGGGCGGAGCTTGCGACGTCACATCCAATAAGAGAGCTCATCGTTATCAGTGCTTACGTGTCAGCCAATAAGCGCGCGTACCGTTATCAATAGGCGGAATGCTGTGACGTCACAACCAATAGAAATTGAGTAGAGAGAGAGAGCAATAGTTTCATTCATAAATATGCGGTTATCCTTGTCTAATACTACTACGTAGTAAACGTAGTAAATGCAGAGTAACGATAACAGGTATTAGTTGTAGTAGTAAAAAAGTAAATAGAGATAACATGTAGTAAACATAGTAAAAAAAATATTTTTAAAAACACGTGTCGTGGGTTTGGAGCTGCAGTAGGAGAAACCGACGAGACATCACCTGCGCGATAAAAGAGGTTATGTTTTATAAATTTTAAAATTAAAGGGGCAAGACTGCGCTGGATTCTGGCTCTGGCTCTGGATTCTGGATTCTGGCGCCGGAGATGGCTAAGTTAACATCCACGTATCATGTCTAGTAGACAACACGTTTTTTATTGCGCGCGGGATAGCCAAGTTAACATTCAAATATGCGACAGTAAGACAAACATACAAGCAAACATCGACGGCTACGCGTCTCTAGCAGATAATACTTTACGCTTTTAATTATAGACTGATAAGGAAAATATGGGTGCGGTAGCAGATGCACTTTTATCGAAACTGCGACTTCCGGTTAGTAACAAAAAATTGTATCACTGTGCGATGTTGCGCGGGGGCGTTAGAAAAACGTGTAAAATAATTGAGGAAAAACCCAGATAAGATAGCTACATTTAGTTGAGAGGAATGACTGCTGATGAGTATTTAACAATGTTTTATTTTTTTGTTTTTATGTTTGCTTGTATGCCTGTTTGTATGTTTTGTAAATGTTGTTTTACTTACAATTAATTGTTATAATGGTAGTTTTTTGATGATTTCTAGTCCACTCAAAATATGTGGTAAACGCGCAAAAATGATTGTTGAAAATATTTTTTGTGGGAGAATTACTTGTTTTTATCACTTTTAACACTTTATCTGGTTAAGATAGGAATTTAGTAATTACAATTGGACTGTAATTAGCAATGATTTTAATGGTAAAACACGCAAAATAGATGATATTTGAAAATTTTTAATTTTAACTATTTTCTGTCTATAAATACTGATAATGAGAGATGATTAGTCATTCTTTATTCAATTGTTACATAAGACAGACGTGTCCAATTGCTCTTAAAATGAGTTTATCAAAAGTTGATAAAATTAAACTTTCTATTTTAAGTGAAATAATTTCGCAGGAATTAATAAACGAGGGTTATTTTGGTGCCTGCTTTGCGGCTGCGATAATATTTTGTGATGAAGCAAGAAAATTAGGTTATAAACCTAAAATAATCATGGGACATCAAAAGCATTATAGAAGACAATATTTTGTATTACATTTTCGTGTAAATGTCGAGGACAACGAGTATGATCCTAGTTTACGTGTACTACAAAAGTATTTTGGTGTAAAAGCTGAAGAATTTAACTTTTTTCCAACGCCCTCTACAATTTTTGCAAGAAACGAAGACGAGCTTCACATGATGATGTATTATAATAAATATAATCAAACAGAGTGTTCGAACGAATATTTTAGCAATGCACCGCAAATTTTACTTACAATAAGAAAAAAAATACAATGTAGAAATAAAAAGCTGTTAATAAAAAATAACTAAAAATATATAAAATTGTATTATTATTATAATATGTTACCTGTTGAATTACACATACCCGGATACAATTTTTGTGGTACAAAACTTAAGAAAAGATTGGTACGAGGAGATTTTATTAGCATGCATATATAACAAAAAATTGTATCACTGTGCGATGTTGCGCGGGGGTGTCAGGAAAACGTGTAAAATAATTGAGGAAAAACCCAGATAAGATAGTTACATTTAGTTGAGAGGAATGACTGCTGATGAGTATTTAACAATGTTTTATTTTTGTTTTAATGTTTGCTTGTATGTCTGTTTGTATGTTTTGTAAATGTTGTTTTACTTACAATTAATTGTTATAACGGTAGTTTTTTGATAATTTCCAGTCCGCCCAAAATATGCGGAAACTGGTACGCCGATTTGGTCTTAGATTGTAGCAACTAAAAGCATATTTTTATTATTAAATTACAAGCAAACAAACAAGCTGACAAACAAATAGTTTTTAACACTTACTTTTTTCTATTAATATTCTCACTTGAAGAAGAAGAAGAGCAAGAAGATAAAAAATTTGTAGGAGTTGATAGTGAGGGTTGCGAACTACATGTTAAAGTTGGAGATGGAGGTGGTGAAGAAGATGAAAAATTTGTAGAAGTTGGTAGTAGGGGTTGCGAACTACATGTTAAAGTTGGAGATGGGGGTGGTGAAGGTTCTTGCTTAAAACTTATAGCAGAGGATGTTTTTTGCTTAATACATCCAATATTATCGGGGATAGGTAAATTAATGGGTGTATTTATAGTAACGTAAGGAGGAGGTAAAATTTGTAAATCTTGATGACAGCGAAATTTACAAACTAAACAAGGACGTGGGGGCCAATGGGTAATTTGCCTTAATGTGTCACAATTAGAACACTTAAACTCACTCATGTTTGTTATAGTTCGCTATTAATATTGTACTACACAGCAGTTAAGATGTATCTAAAATAAAATGCATGCAAAATGTGATTAAAAATGATATGTTAATAAGTTGATATGTATTTCCTTTTATTTAAATTTATGTATCTATGAAAACAGACATATTTATTTTATCTATTAACAACATGCATTTTATAAATCATCGCTTCCTATTTGATTTGCATACCCACACATTTTTTTAAAAAACAGTTACAATGTAGCAATTTGTTATCACACAAAGAAACATTTGTTAATAGTAGGGGTAAAACATGATCTATTTATTTTACGATGATTTGCAAACTGCACTGTTGTGAATCTACAGCCACTCTTCATACTTTTAGCGTATAAAACGCTTAGTACATAGCTGTAAAAGTTAATAATTTAAACTGCGTACATATATATATATATATTTGTTACTTAAAAGTGTTAATAAATAAAAGTAGTTAATAGTGAAAGTGTTTATAAATAAAAGGTAAATAATAAAAGCATTTTAAACCCTTCATTAAATATTTTATAAGCCTTAGAGCGAATTGCGTGTACGAATACGTCGAGTCAGACAAAGATAAAATTAAAGCCTTTGCTGATATGTACTTTTGGTTATAGTGCACCACGAATATTTTCAACGACACTATCACTTAAAGTACTTGCTGTATTCATACGTGACGATTGCTCGTGCACGCTCTCGCACTAAAAACCCATGCTTATATTTACTTTTTCATGTGACTTAGTTCTATGAATTTTTTGTTGCTGTCAACTATTGTTTTTGTAGAATACATCAGTTTGTATGCGTACTAATGCATTTGTTGACTTAGTTTAAGAATAAAATCTGAACTTGAAGGACCGGAGGATGAAGAAGATACCGAAGCCGCAAAAGTTGACGCGCTGATTAACAAAAAATATTTATTAACTAAGCATGTAATTTTATGTGATAAATGTATAAACCATTTTAAAACTAATTATTCATTAAATAAACATCTAATTAATTGTCAAAATAATAAATGTCACATATTCGTCTATTCACCTCCATGCGTTAATTAACGCGTCGTCTTTTGCGGCTTCAGTATCTTCTTCGTCCTCCGGTTTTTCAGGTTTAGATTTTATTCTTAAACTAAGTTAACAATTGTATTAGTACACCTGCAAATCGATATATTCTACAGAAACAATAGTTGACAGCAACAAAAGAATTTATAAAACTAAGTCATATTACGGGGTTTAAACGTGCTTTTATTATTTACAGATTTTTTACATTAAAAAGACCGTTAGCCCCAGCAGAAGCCGTCGTCTTATTCCGATGAAAAAACCGGAACTGATAACATGCCCACAGGAAAGTTCACATCGAATATTACCCGAACGATATGTAACACATATGGTGAAGTGTTTAAAAAACCATCAAGATTTCAAAATGTGTCCGTACAATGTGCGACATGTTTACAAAATTGAAGAAGAAGAAAATCATTACCACATTTGCGATGAAGCAAAAATTTTTTTGTATAATATAAATTTTATGTAATTTTAATTATAGTAGTATTATTGACGGATGTGTATTTTTAAAATAAGAAGTGTATAACATATTGTAATAATATTTTTTAAATTTATACTGATAATAAAAATAGTTTATTAATTAAATTTTTTTGGTAAAATTCTCCATTTAAGGGATTACCAAAAATTTTTTTATTTATACTAAAATTATAAATAAAAAACGATGTGCGGATGCCGGTTAGATGATGATGAGTCATAAATCTAAAAATTAGCATAAATGTCCATTTTTAAAAGTAAAACATTAAATAATTTGTAAGTTGAACTTGATAATAAAACAAATGCAGGCAGTATTTTAACATACATGACAACGGGAGTTCTCTTGCAAAAGTTAATTAAAATAAAGAACTTAGATCATTTTACTCGTGTGATTATTGATGAGGTCTATGAAAGAGAAGCAGAAATGGATTTTCTTCTAATAATTGCTTGCAAATTTTTTGTCTATCCCCATGACTCATCATCTAACCGGCAACCACACATCGTTTTTATTTATAATTTTAGTATAAATAAATTTTAAAAATATTATTACAATATGTTGTACTAAAATTATAAATAAAAATGATGTTTGGTTGCTAGTTAAATGATGAGTCATGGAGATAGACAAAAAATTTGCAAGCAATTATTAGAAGAAAATCCATTTCTGCTTCTCTTTCATAGACCTCATCAATAATCACACGAGTAAAATGATCTAAGTTCTTTATTTTAATTAACTTTTGCAAGAGAACTCCCGTTGTCATGTATGTTAAAATACTGCCTGCATTTGTTTTATTATCAAGTTCAACTTACAAATTATTTAATGTTTTACTTTTAAAAATTGACATTTATACCAAGTTTTAAACTTACTTAGTAACTATTACTATATATGTATTTATAATGTTTTTGAAATAAATTTTTTAATCATCTAACAGGTATTATTATACAATTATTTAATTATTATTTTTAGTTTTAACATCTTATGTAAATTCATTATAAAAAAAAAATTCCGTTCTTGTAACTTTTAAATGTCAATAGAATAATAATATGTGTTAAATTCACAATTATACAGCATTGTTTTATATTATAATAAAAATTTTATTTTTAAAATATTTTTGCTTTATTTAACAATACATACCACCAGCAATTAATAGCAATATATTTTTAAAAAGTTTATATGCTTTTAAAACAACTATTTAACCATAGGCGTACTATTGTAAGTAAAATAATACAAATATATTTTATGCGCGTCTGATGCATCAATGTCCGGTATTTTACTTATATGATAGCCGCGCTGATTGTCCTCGCTGCTCCGCCGCCTATGGATGTTTAACATCCGTTAGCGCGTGTGATAAAATAAATTATATCTTTCACACACACATACACACACTTATTTTTAGTACTTACTTGTTTAATTAAGCACTAGTTTTAGTACTCGTGCAAGCCCCATTTTGAATATTTGCTTTTTAATATTGCTAGTATTAAAGCTAAATTAAAAGTGAATAAATTAAAAACTGATATCAATCGCGGATGCACCCACACAACGATGTTTTTTATTATCAGGCTTGCACATCCCGCGATGAGTTAGTCAACAGATGCCTCTATCAGGGCAAGGCTGTGTTAATTTTTTCGTTCTACTCTGAATTATTTAAGTCACAAAAAGTTTTTGGTCTTTTTTATTATTTATATTTAAAGAGCTCAGTTATTTTTTGTGTTTGAAATTATTCTAAAGACAACTGCGTTGTGTGTGTGTGTGTGCATTAAAAACAGTAATAGTGATAATTAATAGAGCAATTTAATTCACAACTGTTTATGACTTCTTTTATATTTTGAAAAATTCATTTACATTCGTGATATAAAATTTTCTAAAAAACACTTGTGTGAGGGCGTGTTTGTGTGTGTGTGTGTGTGTCACTAGTGGAAAGCAGTACCTTAATTTTAATAATAACAAATGTTTATGGGGAATAACAGTAAAAAGGTAAAAAAATTGTTAATATTTTTTTATTAACAACAGGTAAAACATATACATTACAATAGTCATATTAAAAACATTCACAATAAATTACAAATAAATATTATTATTTACAATGCTATAAAATTTATTCACTACGTAATTTTTTAACATAGCCATACGAAACTAAATCGTAATTATTAAATTTTCACTTACGCGAAGTTGTTCTGAAAATTTTCTCCTCATTCTGCGTGACTACTTCGTGCAATTTTGTGCGTCGAATAATGCTTTATTTTAAAAGATTACATATGTTTACACAAAACAATAATTTATTTCTATATTCCTTTTTTATTTTTACATTTTGTTTATTATTCTATAAACGTTTTCATTACAAACAGTATAATATAAATTTTTTGGGTGCACTGTACCACTAGCTAACATATTATCATGCGCTTACATGATAAAAAACATCACAAATAACAACCTTTTGTTTTACTTTTTATTAAATTTATTATTGTTAGTGCAAAAAAATGTTACATTTTTAATAAATAATTTTTGCTTTGCGTAATTCCTCAACAATAGATAATATTTCATTATCATGATTTGTATTTCCTGCTTGTTTTGAAGCCCACAATAAACGTAATCGGTCTACTAATTCATTAGGATCATCCCAGTATGTATAATTAGTTTTTTGATTTAATAATATTTTCGACTCCACTTGACTACTCGACTGTGGTGACATTTGATCTGTATCAATGCTAGTTAACTGTTTTCTTAAGCTGTATTGGTTATGTTGCACCGTAGAGAAATTATTTTGATGGATTATTTTATGACGTTTATAATTATCTGCTCGTAAAAAAATTTTCTTACATTTCCCACAACGAAATTGATGTATTTTATTATGTATAGTCGACATATGTCTACTAAGACCACTTTTCCAATTAAATATTTTACTACAAATAGTACATGTAATCATGACGACTGTTATAAAACAAATGAGTAAATTAATTTTTGTTAGATGCTTTTATAAATTTTTACTTGTTTATTACTTGATAAGAGCAATCTAAAACCGTAGTAAAACTGCACTGGAGTAAAATAAGGGTATATTAAAAGCATAGTACCAAAACAAAAATCATGCAAAGCTGTCTAATTTTTTAGTTTAACGCGGAGAAAGTAGCTAAATTTTACTAAATAGCGATTAAACTAAAGTTAGTTAGGTACAAATACAGTTAAACATACATGTATGTTTATTTGTATTTTTGACTGTATGTCTGCTTTTTAATATACTTTTAATATACCCTTAATATACTTTTAATAAACAAACATGTATGTTTGCGGGTTGCATAACTTACTCGAGCGGCGTGCTAACAAGCAAACAAGCAAGAAAACAATCAGTTAAACAAACAAACAAATATACATGTATGTATGCAGACAAACAAACAAACAAGTAATGTGGCTGTTTTAATATACCCTTAATATACCCTCAATATACCCTTAAAATACCCTCAATATACCCTCAATATACCCTCAATATAACCTCAATATACCCTTAAAATACCCTTAAAATACCCTTAATATACCATTAAAATACCCTATGTACCCTCAATATACTTTGAATATACCCTTACTGTACAGACAGGTAAAACAAACAGGTAAAATATAGGTAAAATACAGGTAAACAGACAGACAGACTTGTTTCACCTGATTGTTTACCTGTTTGATCTGTTTTTTACGTGTTTTACTTGTTTATTTACCTGTTTAAACATATGCAACCCACAAAGCAGACATGTTTGACGTTAAAAAGTTGTTTAAATTTACATGCATATAGGCAACCCAACATATATAGCTGTATAATGTTAACCGGGTTTTTAAAATATATTATCAAAATGAGATACACCTACACAGTTGTTGCATTATCACACTTGCACATTGCTGGATGACTTAGTGTAGTTCAATCTCTAACAATGCAAAGATGTGTTAATTTTCACTGTAAATTATTTTAATTCACAAAATGTTTTTCGATCTCTTTTTATTCACATATTAAAGAGAACAATTACTTTTTGTGTTTAAAATTTTTTAATGGCAACTGTGTTTTGTGTATACAGTTAGTGTTTTAAAAATAAAAAGTAATTTTAATTAATGGCCATTAATGTGCTCTCTTTTAAATTTTTTGGGAAAAGAGTATATTTTTGGCTATATTTAAATTGCTTAAAGCATCTGTGTGTGTCTATTTGTGTGCTTGCTGTTATCACCACTTTATGAATAAAGCGTAGCAATAATAAGGTAGGATTTTTTAAATTAACTAAAAAACAATTGTTTATATAAAATATTTATTTCACAATAAATATATAAATTATTTAACAATTTTAAAATAAATACATAAATTATTTAACAATTTCATAATCAATACATAAGTTACTAAAAATAAATTTATAACAATTTAAAAATAAATGCATAATTTATACTTAAATAAAGAGTTAAAAAGTTAATAAATGACCCCAAGCTAAAGTACTTATACCATCAGAGCAAATATAGCGCTTATCATCATTACAACTAAGAGCTATTTTATTTTGTTCGACTGTATAAATTACGTGTTTGTAACTTCTAAAAATTTGCTGCTCTCTGAATATTCGGTCGTTAGTTAACATACATTTTTTATAATCAGGACCAGTCAAATTTTTATCAACTACACATTTTTTACACCTTTAGCTTTCTTTTTCCAATTTATTTGATCTTGTTCTGTACAATATGCGTACATTTTAGGTCGTAGTGCAATAAATTCATACATTAATTTACCACCCAACTCATCTTTCATAAGACCTAACATAGCCTTATTTTTTAGCGGTATGTTGTAAACATTATCAGGTTGAAAATTTGTTGTATCGAATTTATCAATATCCGCTTTCATGTCTTCATAAATGTCATTCGTTTCAATTAACAGTACAAAGCTATCTGTGTCGCAGTAGCATAACGTAACTTGATCACCATACTTTACTTTTAAATAATCATAATAAAATTCATACATTAATAATTTAGATAAATCTAAAACTGAAAACCCCACATAAATTGGTTTATTATAAACTACTTTTAATTTTTCAAACTGTATAGCGCACAAGTTTTCATCAAATATTGAAACACTCTTCATATAATGCAGTCCGATTTCATTTTTCTTGGTGATTTAAATATCAGTAAACTAGCTTACCATTATTCACATGGATTCAATAATCAAATTATCTCTAGATTTGAAAATTTTTGCAGTTTTCTTAATGCTGTACAATGTAACAGAGTATACAACAATGATTCATGCTTGCTTGATGTAGTATTGTCTAACAGAGACTGCAATGTTTCCCGAAGTAACTTTCCATTAATTCATGAAGATTTATATCATCTTTCTCTCATAATCTCACTAAATGTTTATCCGTATGTTTCACCTAACTCAACATATAATACCAACTTATCTTACAATTTTCGCTTTTCCAATTTTCCTCTTATGTATAATCTACTTCAAAATGTTGACTGGAATATTTTACTGGATTATCCCAATGTTGATGATGCATTTAGCCAATTTTACACCACTCTAGATTCTATTTTTAAACAATGTGTTCCATTCACGCGTAGAAAGAAATCTTGTTACCCACCTTGGTTTACCAAACAAATAATCTCCGATATTAAATTAAAGGACAGAAATCATAGGCTTTATAAAGTAAATAATAATGAACTTTATTACTCAAAATTTAAGATTCTCCGAAAAAAGATCAAAATCAACATAAAAATAGCTTATAAAAATTATGTACGTCAGTCTGAAAATGTAATCACCAGTGAGCCACAGAGATTTTGGACTTATATAAATAATAAAAAGAACTCTACGCGTATTCCTGGGAACATGCACTGGAATGATATTAACTATACTAACACCTCTTCCATTGTACAAGGATTTGCTGATTATTTTTCCAGTGTTTATTTGAACGAGAGTGTCACTGACTTCTCTGACATCTATTTACCAACATATTTTAATGAATCTGTATCTATATCTCAAATTTCAGAGCAAGATATTGTTCTTGCAATTAAGTCCCTAAAAGTCTCATGTTCACCTGGCCCTGATAATCTTCCAGCCTATATTTTGAAGGGGTGTTGCGATCTGTTTGTGAAACCGTTGTATATTCTGTTTAATCTCAGCATTGAGAATAAAACTTTTCTTAAATGTCTTAAAGAGTCCATAGTTTGTCCAATATTCAAATCAGGTGACTGTACTAATATTTCCAATTACAGACCAATTTCTATTCTCTCAAATATTTCTAAATGTTTCGAAAAAATATTATATAAGTATATTTACCATGCTGTTGTCAATAAAATTACGCCTATGCAACATGGCTTCATAAAGGGTAGATCGACAACAACCAACTTAACTAACTTCACTGAATTTACAATTAATGCCCTCAGTGCTAACTCACAAGTAGATGTTGTTTATACTGACTTCGCCAAGGCTTTTGATTCTGTAAATCATGATGTTTTGATGTATAAGTTGCAGCATCAGTTTGGCTTTTCCTCAGATCTACTACAGCTTGTGCGTTCATATATCTCAGATCGCAGACAATGTGTTCAATATAATAACTTTAAATCTAGGAATTTTAATACCTACTCTGGTGTTCCTCAAGGTTCCAATCTGGGCCCTCTGCTCTTTATATTATTCATTAATGATATAACTAAGTGCCTTAAATACTCATTCTCATTACTATATGCTGATGACCTTAAGTTATTTAAAGTTATTAATTCAAACTCTGACTACATTGAGCTTCAAAGTGACATAGATAATCTACTAGATTGGTCGTCCTCTTCACGTTTATATTTGAATATCTCGAAATGTAAGGTCATGTCGTTCTCGATGAAACATAGTTTGTTTTCTTTTTCATACTTGATGGGAGATAAGAGTCTTGTCCGGGTTGAGTTATATAAGGATTTGGGAGTGGTATTTGATCACTGTTTGCATTTTAGTTCTCACTGTGAGTATGTTGTAAATAGTTCTTATAAAACATTAGGCTTCATTATCAGAAATACACAGCATTTTACTAACCCTGCAACTCTAAAATCCTTATATTACTGCTTAGTCAGAACTAAACTTGAGTACTGTCTTATTGTGTGGAATCCAATTTATGATACATATAGCATTCAACTAGAATGGGTACAAAGAAAATTTGTTAGATTCTGTATGCGTAAAACATCTGGCTCTTTCAATATAATAACCTATAGCTATACTGTATCTTTATCTTATTTCAATATGCATAGATTGGATTCCAGGCGCAAATTATGCTCTCTAATATATCTTTATAAACTACTACATAATAGCATTGATGATGTCTCAGGTTTAGGTAATATTTATTTTAAAATTCCACGTCTCTCATCAAGATCCCTTAAAACATTTCATCTTCCTCGTTTAAGAAGAAATTATGAACTTAAGGATCCGTTTACAAGGCTATGTCTCATCTTTAATGATTTTGAAAGTTCAACTGATGATGTAGTAGATATATTTTATTCTAGTCTTCAGCAATTTAAAAATTACTTGTATAAGAATGTACATTTACTATAGTCTATAATTTTATAATTCTGTGTTTAATTTTTGTGATCATGTGTTCATTTATTGTAAGCACGCTGTGCTATTTTTCTTTTTGTATTTGCTTTAACCTTCCTGTTATTGGGATACTTGTTATCCTGTTGGAAGGTTATAAATAAATAAATAAATATTTGGTTTTGCTAGTAATGTTTCGGCTCCAGGCCTTCGACTGACATTGTCCCAGTGATTAACAAGTTTTATATCGACGCGCTTATCTATACTCTCCATTGTTTTACCAAACACACTGTTATTCATCAGTTTAAAGAAATCTTTTTCAAAGTCATTTTGCGCAGCCTGTCTCAACATCGTATTTAAATCTATATACTTTTTTAACCAGGCCGACTGTTTAAATTCTATTATTCTATGAATTTTTTTAATTTTAAGACCATGATTTAGCGCTTGTTTTAAATTTCGATAATGAACAACATACCTTTCTTTATCATACAAATTAGGAATTAGTTTTTCATTTTTAAATTTAGATTTTGGCGGTGTCATTTTTTCCGCAAGAAATGGTAGATCGTTGTGTGGAAAATGCAGTAATTTTGGATACTCAATATCCACTTCAATAAAGTAACCAATAGGTGAATCATCTTTAATTTTAGCTACATCAAAGTTTATTATTTCCTCATCGCTTAACCATCTAAATCCTGCGTGTGGCATTAATTGAAATAGTGCCCATCCATATAAATTATTAGCATCCCAATATGATATATATGTAGTTGGATTATTTACATTATAGTTCGACATATATTTATTATTTGCCTTAGCATATCGTAGTGTTGCTTGACAAATGCCACCTCTAATACCCTTTTGAATAAAATGGTGCATATCTATATCAGTAAATAATTCTAATTCTATTTTAGTTATTTTTAACATTGCATCCCAACTAAGGCCTGGGGCTGTATAGTAATGAGCTGGATCAAGTTGATATGTTTTTAAACATACATTTCTAAATTGTTCAAAAATATCAGTGAGAAGTAAAACATCGGTTTTTAAGTAAATGTCTGAATAATCACTTAATGTTTTACATTTGAATACATTCCACACAGTTTTTGCATGATCATAATCTTTTGTAGATATATTAAAATTATTTAAGCTGTCATTAAAACATTTTTTGTGTGGAAGATCTGTTTCACCAAGTCTTTCAAATGAGTCCATATGCTTATACGGAAAAACACCCTTCCGCCTCAACAATTGAAAGTGTTCGTCGTGAGGGAAAAATTTTCTCACTTCAACACACTGCTTATCAGTTAAATTGTTAGCTAGTTTCTCTAGCGAGCTAGCCATAAATCGTAGTGAATCTACAAATCTTAATTTTAAAAATATTTTATTTCCCACTCCTTGTTTATTAACATATTGCCCAACACATAAATTTTTTGTAAAAGATATATACTTTTCCTTGTTTTCAGGTATAATATCAATTTTCTCCTCATCACAACCAAATTCTTTTATAAATAAGTGGGCGTCATAGTTTGTTAGATTATGGAAAAAAATTGGAATCATTTTAGGAATTTTATAGTTTAAATTGCATTGTGAATGCGCTGACCCTACAAACTCACCTGTAAGGTGGTTGTGGTCGGCCACCTTATCTACCTGTAGTAGTGGCTTATCACATATATGACATATAGTAGCCGTATCAAATAAATATTGTTCGCCAGCAGTCAATTTTGACATTGGTATTACAACACTTAAATGTTCATTATATATCCGTCTCACATCACTATATAGCCTCTCACAAAATACTTTTGTGCAGTCTGTTCCAGTATACGTTACAAATTTTGATAATGAATCATCAAATGAACACTTAATGTTATATGCAAAACTATATGGAACGTGTTCATGCGTTTTATTTGTATAGCTAGTATTTGGATCTGGGGCGCATGTATCAATGGGTTTTAGTAGTGATTCGAAATCTGCGTATACTACAAATGGTACACGCATTTTTCTATCAAAATTTTGAAATTTTAGTATATTGCCAGGAATCATATCGCCATTCTTATCTAACTTCATATCTTCAGTGGGCATTATCGTGTATACTTTACTGCAATCATTTAATTTATGTTGCTTATATGCAGCTTGTGTGGAAAAGAAAGTAAGACAGCTGTCACAAAAATATTTTTTGCTGCAACGTGATGACATTTGACTTCTTACAAGTCGTGACATTGCTTTTATCCACACATAATGACCCTTAGGCCCATCATCAATATATAATAAATTTATATGACGTTCTTGAGTTTTTTGAGTGTGGTATATAGGACCAACAATGTCATGATTTTTAGATTTAAAATTATACTCTATCGCATACACGTTTATACTTAAATTGTTTAATTCTTCAAATTTATGTATGTCTTTCACTTTTATGGGAAAATTAAGTCCGTCATATTTAAGCACCTCACTGAAATGTGGGTATGATGATGTGCGGTGTGGTTGTGTTTCTGTAGGCTGTAACGCTGATGTTATAGCCCACAAAAAACAAAATTCATCATTATTCTCAACATTAATGCATGCATGTTTATGTTTAATTTGCTTTGGAAGCTCTATATATGATGATCCACGTATTGGTTTGTACTTATTAATATTAATTCCCAAATGGGAAATTTCCCGTAAACTCCAACCGGAATCGCGGTCTTGAAACTCATCGCATTTAGTTTTAATCGTTGCACACATATTATCATAAATTTCATTAAAGTGAGTCATACTCTGTGTAACTTCACAAAATTTAGTATTAAATGATTTTAATTCCCCCAATGGGTTTTTTTCGTTTATATAATAGCTAAATAACTCTATGTTAAATTTAATACCTGAATTATGAGAGTCAATAATATTTTTAACAATACTGCTAATAACATTTTTTAAATTTTGTAAAAAATTATTAATATTCAACCCCGAACCTTTAATAGAGTAGCTCGCCACTCGATTTTTAAAGCTAGTACTTATTTCACTAACATTTTGATTGAATGGCCTTGTTGTTGCTTGTAGATGTTTTTGGGTTCTTAAATGACCTGCATACTTCATCTTTGTATCAAACTTTTGATCACATGTGCTGCAGTATGTATTCCCATTTTTTTCTTTATTAACTATGAAAAAAACAATATATTTTACAATACTCTATTTTCTCGTTTTATAGTTAACATACCGTTTGTGAGTTTTATTATTTTTGCTGGTGGTGGTGTATCATCATCATCTTTGCTGGATGTTGATATTGTTGTTATGTTGCTGTCGCCGTTGTTTTCTTGTTGTTGTTGTTGTTGCTTATTAAATGATATTTTTTTCGATGATTTTGCAAATTATCCATTCGATTGAAAGTTGATTTGCATGAGTTACATGCATATTTAATTGTAGAGCCGCCACATATTTTCATATGCCGCCGCAAATTATCTTTACTAGCGAAAACTTTTTGACATTTTTCGCATTTAATCATTTTTTTGCTTGCGATTAATAAAGTAATCAACAGGATGGTTAGTCAATAACTGGTAGCGATTAAAAAATGATGCGCTATTTATACGTAGCGGAAGTTGCATCCCACGCAGCAATAACAAAATGTAAAATTACTCGAACGGAAAAAAAGATAATAAAGTGTGCATTGCTAAATAGAACAAATTTGTGCTTGTTTCCCATTAGAAACAATGTTAATTTGCGTTTTTCTGCTGTCTGTAACATTTTTCCATAAGAATACATGTAAATCGAAACACAAAGTTGTTATCAGTAAATGCTATATGTGTAGGTGTTTTTAAAAAAAATTATGATAACAGTAATTCCCCTCAACTAAATGTAACTATCTCATCTGGGTTTTTCCTCAATTATTTTACACGTTTTCCTGACGCCCCCGCGCAACATCGAACAGAGATACAATTTTTTGTTACTAACCGGAAGTCGCAGTTTCGATAAAAGTGCAGCTGCTACCGCATCCATATTTTCTTTATCAGTCTATAATTAAAAGCGTAAAGTATTATCTGCTAGAGACGCGTAGTCGTCGATGTTGTAAAATAATCATAAAATATCAAAAAAATTATACAAGGCAATATTGTGTACCGCATTTTCAGTAAACACTAAAAATGATGTTTAATTAATAGGTAAGCATCCCAAAAATGTTATTTAATTAAACACAAAAACAAAACGGTATGTAATTAACAGGTTACACAGGTTAGACAGACGTAGAAAGCGTAAAGTATTATCAGCTAGAGACGTGTAGCCGCCGATGTAGTAAAAAACACATCTCCAAAACCTCTTCATGTCTTATGTCAATCAGGTGAAACAAGTCTGTCTGTCTGTTTACCTGTATTTTACCTATATTTTACCAGTTTGTTTTACCTGTCTGTTTGCAAACTAGTCAAACACAGTAAGTGTATATTCAAAGTATATTGAGGGTATATAGTGTATTTTACTAGTATATTAAGGGTATTTTAAGGGTATATTGAGGGTATATTGAGGGTATATTGAGGGTATATTAAGGGTATATTGAGGGTATATTAAGGGTATATTAAGTATATAAAAATTTTCAAATATCATCTATTTTGCGTGTTTTACCATTAAAATCACTGCTAATTACAGTCCAATTGTAAATACTAAATTCCTATCTTAACCAGATAAAGTGTTAAAAGTGATAAAAACAAGTAATTCTCCCACAAAAAATATTTTCAACAATCATTTTTGCGCGTTTACCACATATTTTGAGTGGACTAGAAATCATCAAAAAACTACCATTATAACAATTAATTGTAAGTAAAACAACATTTACAAAACATACAAACAGGCATACAAGCAAACATAAAAACAAAAAAATAAAACATTGTTAAATACTCATCAGCAGTCATTCCTCTCAACTAAATGTAGCTATCTTATCTGGGTTTTTCCTCAATTATTTTACACGTTTTTCTAATGCCCCCGCGCAACATCGCACAGTGATACAATTTTTTGTTACTAACCGGAAGTCGCAGTTTCGATAAAAGTGCATCTGCTACCGCACCCATATTTTCCTTATCAGTCTATAATTAAAAGCGTAAAGTATTATCTGCTAGAGACGCGTAGCCGTCGATGTTTGCTTGTATGTTTGTCTTACTGTCGCATATTTGAATGTTAACTTGGCTATCCCGCGCGCAATAAAAAACGTGTTGTCTACTAGACATGATACGTGGATGTTAACTTAGCCATCTCCGGCGCCAGAATCCAGAATCCAGAGCCAGAGCCAGAATCCAGCGCAGTCTTGCCCCTTTAATTTTAAAATTTATAAAACATAACCTCTTTTATCGCGCAGGTGATGTCTCGTCGGTTTCTCCTACTGCAGCTCCAAACCCACGACACGTGTTTTTAAAAATATTTTTTTTACTATGTTTACTACATGTTATCTCTATTTACTTTTTTACTACTACAACTAATACCTGTTATCGTTACTCTGCATTTACTACGTTTACTACGTAGTAGTATTAGACAAGGATAACCGCATATTTATGAATGAAACTATTGCTCTCTCTCTCTACTCAATTTCTATTGGTTGTGACGTCACAGCATTCCGCCTATTGATAACGGTACGCGCGCTTATTGGCTGACACGTAAGCACTGATAACGATGAGCTCTCTTATTGGATGTGACGTCGCAAGCTCCGCCCCTTCATGACGTCACAAGCCACGCCTCCGTAGGCTTGAAGGCTTGTAGGCTGGTCCAGAACATATCATCTTTCCCTACTCACATATTAACAATTTGAGGATATTGAGTGTGTGTTGTAACTAGTAAATGTGGATTCTCTACTCCAATATTTGTAATTTAGCACATTTTCTAATACTCGAAAATCAACACTAATTTATAAATGAGGACTATATTTTCTCAACCATCAAACATTTTAATTAATTGTTTATTGTTCAATTTCCCATGGCACTCTAACTTTTCTTGAAGAAGTTAATGTTCTTTTTTTTATTTCTCGTTTCAAAATAAGATTTAGTAAATATAATTATACTAACCTCACACAGGCATTTACTCTAAACAACTGTTTCGTTTACACTCTTAGTCTAAAATTTATAGAGAGCACAAACTGTCGCTACTATAAATAAATTGCATTGTATTTTTTATGTAACATAAAAAAATCACCATCCGGTATGGTACAAAACAAAACATAATTATACATCTTTTGATGTATCTATATCTAACAATTTATTTGTCTTAAGCAGTAGAATATACTCCATTATAAAATTATTACAGGGACATACACAAAAGGAACATCTTCAAGTACTTAAATTAAAAAACTACGCATATATTATTAATACTATAAAAATGCACTATAATTCTATTGAAGATGAAAGAGATTACCAGTGTCAGGTAGATGGTGGCCTGGCATTTAACTATAATGCAACTCGATACGTTTATGTTAACGGTAAGTGATACTAAGTCGAAATTAAGAAATGTGAAATGTTTAATAACACGTATCAAAAACTAATATTTTATTTGCCTTATAGACAAGAAAAGCAATCTTAGTCCTCCTCGGATCTACTCTCCAACTGGAGGCGAAATTCAGATAAACGCAGGAGCAAACATAACACTTCGCTGTGCTGGCTCCCGGCCTGTCACGTGGGCAAAACCACGCTACGGTCGCTATCAGGTATGTGTATGGGACACATATTAAATTTAAATGTGCTTTTACTTACCAATGACATTTTTATACGAGTATCATTTATAAATGCTACATGCTCAGATTATAAAATAAGGAAAGTAAATGTAGTATTTTATTTGAATTTCGAGGCTCGTATTTTCATTTGTTTCTCCGTTGATTATAGCGCCATCTGCGCCGGATACGAAAAAATGTTTCAGACAAAAGTGTCATATTATTTTAACATAGGAACCAAATCTGTAATGAAAATTGGGGTTCTCATTTAAAATTTTGTTATTGCCACACCCCGCTCCCATGGGAGGGGGCGGGAGAATCGAGTATAGGATCACTGAATAGCTCTTCTAAAATTATTAAGTTTTTTCCCTAGTTTACACGTTTTGTTTTAAAGAACGCCAAAATCTTAAATTTTATCGAAGCAAATAACTTTTTGAATTTGTGGTACAAAATAACCTGCGATCACAACTGCGTTATGTGCACGTTTGTAAAGTTGTTACTTTTTTGGTTTTGTTTTGTTTTGTGCTAAACATTCGGTTGTAGCTAGAGAACTTCCGGTTATATTGAATTAGCACATACGTCATTGTAAAATAGGGAATTCAACCTTTCATTTAAGTCCGAATACGTTGAATACAACTAATTTTCAACAAAGTTACATGATCTTGAAATAAAGGTTTTTGGGATTTTGTAGTGATGCGTTTTTTTTTAGTAGTATATATTGTAACGAGTACGGCCCTGTTCTCTCTGGAACAGTCGATACGACGTAGTCTGCCGCACGTTTAGCGCTGTCTCATACGTAATACAGTAACGAGTTTGATCCTGTTCTCTCTGGAACCATCGATATATAACGATAATACGCGTTTTTGCGATGCGTCATTAGCATTGTGTTGAAATAATCCTACAATGTACCAGTGATATGATTCTACAATGTTCCAGAAGTTTTGCAATATTGTAGAAGAACTTGTTTTAATATAAAAGGGAGAATTTGGGCCGAGAATAGGCATTCTGTATTGAAGTGCGAACAGTGCAAGTCGTTGCTTAGTACTTTCATGTGAATATAAATATGTGTTGTAAATAAATATTTTGTTAGTGTTTTCAATGTTCGTCTTTTATTTAATAATAAACTTCACTGAACCCGAAATTGTAATAAACGTTACAATATATATAAATTTTGTAAGGCCTTGAAAGTAGTTCACAAACATTGTAAGTTGACTTGCTGCATCAGCCAAACACCCAGAGGTTTTCCACTATGTTAGAAATAGGATAAATAGCACGTCTCATTAGATAAGGTTGTTTACTTCTTCCTGTAACTTCTTGAATGCACACGTACATGTCATTGTAGTGCAACAAAAAATTAATAAAATATTTTGTTATTAAATATTAAATAAATCAATATTTAATTTATATAGTCCCAGACCCCATCGGGGCGGGTATTTAGACCCGATCGTGGCGGGTATTTAGACCCGATAGTACAGGTCCTTCCCAACCTGATCAAGGATTAGTACTGTCGTATGCGCTGAAGACCTCTAAACACAAAAGGGAAAGGAACCCAAATACAGACACAGGTAAATTTCACTCTGTGGTTATTATGTAGCCATTGACGGATGCGCAGCTGGATTCGCAGACCCAGCGCGGAGAGCCCTCAATACGGCCCTGTATGTCACAACCACCTGAGTAGCAATTGTAGTATGCTCTTAAATGCCGCAACCTGGCGGAGGGACTTCAGTACTGAGTTCTGAAGGAAGGCAAAGTGTGAATACACAGAATAGCACATAATAAAATAGAATATAACATTTGATCAATCACATATATCCCCAAGCAAATACCACACCAAAACATAAACATAATGTACTCATTAAATCATCAAGTTACGTGTCAGTCAATAAACAACAGACACGTATCAAGTCAGTACAAATCTCCAATCAATATATCAATATATCATCAATTAATGTGGTATTTAATAAACAACAGACAATGTTAAATCACTGCAGTTTTCCGCATACGTTGAATCTAGACCTAGAAAGACAGTGAGATAACTCACCTTGAATTACTGCTAATCCAATACAGTGTCCAGGTAACAATGAATGTTTTAGTCGTTCACTTCACGTATTCACTTCCACCCGGATTGTTCGACACACCCGTGAAACATAGACTGAGAGTCTCAGCGCTGGCAGCCGCCTCAGCCTGCCTCGTCATATTTTTCGTTGACAGATATATGACCACCAGCGCTTCCAAATCAGTGAATTGTATGATTAAAATGTATGTCTTACATTTTCTTGTATACTCATTATAATTTATTAATATGATTTCAATAAAATTTTATTAATCTTAAATTTAAATTTGTTTATTTACAAAAGTGATGATTGATAGAATAAATTTATTTTCAGTACATATACATTTTTTTTAATCATTTAAGATGCAATCGTTGAAAAAATTATGTGTGTACCACGAGCATATAGTGTCTTTATTTCTCTTACACTACCATGTTCGTGTAACAAAGAATCACTTTATGCTTTTAATATACAATAGCTATTTGTGTATTAACGAAGTTCTACGTCGCGCGACAATCTCTCGAAATCGACAATGTACATTTGCGTTCGAAATAAACACAAAAATTTTTCTGTAGTTGCCACTGTTACTTAAAAAAAAATTGTTTTAGTTTTTTTCACCCATATTTAATACTGATCCACTGCAATCAACAAAATTTAGATGCGCCACTGTCAGCTCTAGAAATGTAACATCATTTAATCAAATCTGATTTTAGATAGAACATGTTTCAAATCTTGATGGGCTGTATAACACATCGCTACATTTGATGAACATTCGTTATTTTAATACTGGACTGTATCGCTGTCATGAGAATGGTTCGTTGACAAAAAATCCATTTAAATCAGACAAGATACAAATATTTGTGAAAGGTGAGTTTTTCTATTTTCATTTCACATATGGTTTTGATTTGTATTCATTTCCATGTACTTATTTACAGATGAACAGAAACTCTATGTATCACAGAAACAAACAAAATATCTTCATCCGTATACCAATGAGACAGTGCCATGTTTACCTACATCACGAGATGTGAATGTATCACTTTCAATGAACTATCAGTACGTATTAATATACTGACAACTATACAAATGTTGGAAATGTAGTGATTTTATAGTCTAGGAAGAATCTATTGCATCTGTAAGGGCCAATATTTCAATCTCCTAAAAGTTCTTAATAAATGTATCTGCCAAACGCCTAAAACATCGCATCGAAATCATAGTTCAAATTATGAAAATTATAGTAAATGCCACGTGTTATTTCTTATTTATTTGACGACTACATTTTTCAAACATTGTTGGGAGATTGAAATATTGACCTTAAGTCTAGTTAGTTATTTATCCGCAACTCTTATTGAAAAATGTTTGCATCTACCATACTTATGTGTCGAAAGAGAAAAATAGTAGTTATCGAAAAACAATCGATAAGTTGATATATAATCAATAGCCTTTTTCCATTGCTAAAGACAGTTGAAAGGGACATTGGATTACTGGATGAAAGGTTAAGATACGTCGGAATTTTATACTGAGATATGCAATTTGTTGTTAGACAGTGATGCTTGATGCAACACAGTAATAACTGGACAATAAACAAGAAACATCCAAGAAGTACGCTTTAAATTACAATAAAATTAAAACTGTTGTTTTCGAAATAGAAAGTGATCATTGTTCTGTAGTCGCTGCAAGTTACAAAATCGTCACACAAAGTAATGTCAGTAATAGTCAGAGATGAACATTCAAACTGCTACGATTGAAATTGAAAAAGTTCTGCGGGGATATTAGAGACTGGGACAAGTTTTAATTAATTCACACAAACTGCTGTTTTAGGAACAAAGGCTAGAGAGTTAATTCCAGCTTGGTTGCAACTGAAGGCAATTACCCCAAAGTTATAGCAGCTCTGAAATAAAGATATAGCAGAGCAGATGAATAAGTTGAAGTCTACATCAGAGAATTGTTGGCGCTAATTCTACAAAATACAATATCGGCAAATTCAGTACCTCTTGTTTCATTATACGATAAATTACTTTTACTATAGTACCGCAATATCTGCGCTACACTCGCAGTCCTCGGTGAAGTGAGAAGAGGGATGTAATTTAAAACTGACTAAAATAGCAAAAGATCGTTTAGATCAATTACTGCGGCGCATTGGAGCTGAAATAAAAAATGAAGACTAGGTTTCGGAGTTGCGTCTAATAAAATTAATAAGAAAAAAGAACGAGGTTTTAAGGCTTCAAATATTATTGTGGAGTAGATACCTACTGCGCCTGGTTTGCTGGTAACCACAACAAAGGAACAGAAACAAGGTTGTGTGTTTTTTAATGGTGATCATAAATCTACTCATTGTTTTAAAAAACAAGAAATATGACTGACACAAAAACGTAAGATGCTTGAAACAAATAATTGCCTTTTCCTTTATTTTAGACAAGGGCATTCAGCTAAAATATGCAGAATCAAGCAGGAGTGTATAGTATGTAGGAAAACATATGAAGTACTACTGTAAGTCAATTTACCGAAAACACTCGAAATTAAGCAAGAAAATTCTCAGGCGTCAGAGGAAAAGAGTGAAGTAAAAGAAATTGAAACGTAACACAAGGTTTTGACAAATACTTCAAATGTCCAAAAATATTACTTCAAAATATCTTGATGAAAATTAAAGAAAATGGGGTGACAAACAATACACGGGCTGTAATCGATTCGGGCTCACAACGCACGTATATTCTAAAAGATATGCTCGAAACAATGAACCTGATAGACAAGAAAGTATTCAGTATTCTATATTTGGCGGTTCAACGACTAAAGTCTGTGTTCACAATGGCTAGTACCGCAAACTCTGTTTTTGCATGTTTTAAGAGCAGTGTATTTGTGTGTTTTAGCTATCTGTAACATGTTAAAACCGTGCTCTTAAAACACATAAAAACAAAGCTTGTGAACCAGTCCATGTGTTTACTGTACACATTTCTAATCCAGAAGATACTTATAGATACAATTTTGAAGTCTTAGATCAAGATGTTATTTGTGGACGTCTACCACCAGCAAAGCATGATCCTTGGTGAAAGGGATTAAAAGAAGATAACATTAAACTAACAGACGCGCAAGAACGATCAGTATTAAAATTTATTATAAAATTATTAGTTCTGGCCTGGCAGCTATATAATTACTTGGATGGACAATAATAGTAAAAGAAAATAAAAGAGAAACTACATTTAGTAGTTGTAAATCATTTCTTGCAGGCGCGGTAGCCGAGCGTGTTAAGGCACATCTCTTAACATACTGTGACATCACCCAAGCCAAGGTTCGTCAGTTCAAATCCGCCTGCTGACAATGTGCGATTTGTCGTTAAATATAAAAATCCATTTGCACGTATTTATCACAAACAAGTGCTATAAGCTAGTCACGTATACGCCTTAAAATAATTCGACTAAAGAAACCAGCAGTACGGCAGTGTAAAAACTGCGGCTCGGTTTGCCCGGTCCTATGCTCCGAAACGGAATGATGGGGCGCATCAAATCAATTCTTAAAAACTGTTAAGGTTGATAACGAGGATGATATGAAGTTCATCTGCCTTGGGTTGAAATTCATACATCGCTTTCGTCTTTCAAAAGATTGGCTAATATAGTAAAGAAGATAAATGACGAATGTTTATATAGGTGTGCCAGAGAAGGAATTCCATATACACGGCACTACTTACCGCATCGTCCTGTTGTAGAACCAAACAGTACCATCAAACTCCATCCACTCTTTGACGGTTCAGCTAAAGAGAAACAAATTCATTGTTTGAACAATTGCTTAGAAAAAGATATTAACCCATAAAACTAATTCCGTCTATTTTATTTCGTTTTAGATAAAAGAAAAACGGCATAATTACGGATATTTCATCCAGCCCATTCTTATTAGCTGTTTTAAAATACCATCTGAATTTTGATTTGAAATAATGTGTAGAGAAATAAGTATTGTTTGAAGAGAATTAATTTACAATCTCGTGGAAAGCTTTTATGTCGATAACTGCATAAACAGCCTGAATGTTAGCAAATCTATATTAATTATTGGACAATTTGAGCTTCGAGGGTAGAAGTACTTCCACGAGCTTAGGATTTGTAAATAAATTGGGATCAGGAAAAGAACGATGATATGAAATACCAATTCTTAAATTGAATGAACGAATTGACACATTTATCAAAAATAGAAATACCCAGACGATTACGGCAATAAATAATGCAAATAACTGAACACTACATTTTATCTGTGACGCAAGTTAACTGTTGCATTTATAAGAGCTGAAACGAAGACTGGTGTTCAAGTACAGCTGGCACAAACTAAAACGAAAGTGTCCCCCATTAATGAAGATGAAAAGAAAATGTCAATTCCGAGATTATAATTGTTGATAGCTACAATTTGCGGAAGGTTATATTTTTTAATAATAATTAATCTAAATAAATATATGCATAAAATATATTATTGGAATGATGCTACTATCGTGGACTCCTGAGATGTATTCGTGGTAAATAGGGTAATAAATCATCCTGATTTACTTTCTCATAGATACAGCGCTAAAAAAAATTGTAGAACCAAAATGGTGGGAGGATCCAAGTTGGATAAAAAATCTTATAATTTGTGGTCTAACTTTGATATTGGACATAAATATATCATCAAGCCATTTACTCAATACTGGCTGTGGCACAATGAACTTTTCTATAACTTGAGGAAAAAGGGTCATTTGAAAACTTAGCGGAATGGCCCACAGATGGCAGCACTAGTTCCGGTTCGAGTATCTTATCAAAACCCGCCATTTTTTGTTAAAACGTGTGTGCAATATTATTTCGATCAGTGAAGAATAACTGAAGATATAGCAAATTGTTGTATTGTAGACGACAGTGTGTTGGAAAATGGCAAAAATCGAGTTTGGTGCGAAAATAAAATATTTGGTGACGAAGAATATGAAATTTATACCGATATGAAAATTACTTTAGGGGACTCTGCTCCATCATTTTCAACAGTTTACAAGTGGACTACTGAGTTTAAAAGTGGACGTGGAAGCTTAGAACATGACCCGCGTAGTGGATGACCATAATTTGTCCCCATCCCTGAAATATTGGGAAAATGCACAACATGGTATTAGAAGATCGCCGATTAAAGATATCTGAATTTGGACTAGCTTTAGACATATCACGTAAACGAGTATTTCCCATTTTAACGGAGGAATTATACAAGATGGGTGCCGCGACTGTTGACACCTGATCAAAAACGAATCAGAATGCAAATGTCTCAGCGAGGTTTAGCCCGATTTCAAAGAAATCCAGCTGATTTTATGCGTCGATTCGAGACCAACGATGAAACATGAGTACATTACTACACACCGGAAATAAAACAACAGTGAAACAAAGGCAACATCACATTTCTCCACCTCCAAAGAAAGCCATGTCTGTGAGATCGACTGGAAAGATCATGGCGTCAGTTTTCTGGGATGCTAAAGGTATCCTGTTGATTGACTATCTTCCAACGGGTACAAACATTGCAGTAGGATACTTTGCTAACCTTTTGGACTAACTGCAGGAAAATATACCTGAGAAAAGGCTGGAATTATGAAAGATGAAAATCATCTTTCACCAAGACAATGCTCGTTCCCATACGTGTGTCGTTGCAATGGTGAAAATCAATGAATTGAGTACGATTTGCAGCCTCGTCCGCCTTATTCACCTGATTTGGCTTAATCTGACTTCCATCTCTTCCCAAAACTGAAAAATTCTTGGTGAACAGCGATTTGTATCAAATGAAGAGGTTACAATATCAGTTGTGGCGTATTTTTTAGGCCTGGAGGAATGTACTTTCATGATGGCATAAAGGCTTTGGACAAAATGCGCTAGTGTGAAGGGAGACTATGTTGAAAAATAAGAACAATTTCAAAGAGGTGAACTCATATTTTGTACTTCATTCCGTGAACTTTACAAATGATCCTCGTATTTCGGTCAGTTTAGGAAGAAGTTATTGAAGCAAACTATAGCTCTAAGATTATGACATTTAAAAATTTTATCAAGAACTATTGGATATTACGTATATAAACAATTTGTTCAGATTATATCAATATTGAATGAAAACAAATACTGTTGTTTTTAATATGTTAAAACTGTTGATAATAATAATTGTTGTTAATAAATTACGATTTCTAGAGAACTGTACATTGAGTACTGTTCAAATTGGTTGAAGTAGTTGGCAAATTTTATAAACAATGCTAAAACACAGTTTGAATATTACGCAATGCTTCAATTTATACTTGTCAAGAACTGGACTTTTATTTTCTTTAAATCCCTTATTACGTGTTTTACTTCTTGATGTAAGTAAGGGTGTCAAAGCTATAAATACTTGAAATATTGCAGATAGTTCTTGTTTCAAACCAGATTGTATAATGTTTTGTCACTCATTTATTCTAATTGGATTTTCTTTGTATGAGAATTTCTGCAAGGAATGAAAAGTTTTCCAAACTTATTGTTGTTCCGTTATGTTCTCTAGTTTTCTTTTTAAAATTTCCTTTTTATTTTCTTCTCTAGGTAGACACTGTTATTGTAGATTTTCTTGATTTGGAAGTAAGCAGCTAGATTTTCCTTGTTTATGTTTTCTGAAGTATTTTAGAATATTTTTGCTCTCGATCGTTAAGTTTCTCAGAACAATATCTTTATTAGACTGGTTTTGTTAGATGTTTTACGTATATTTAAAAATCTCGCCAAATATAAAGATGTTCTCATTTAGATTGACAATATAATTATATATATATATATATATATATATATACCGGGTGTAACATGAAAACCTGGCCATAGGCGTTTAACATGGGAAATCAGTTTTTCCTTGCGCAAAAGTAGCCAATTGATTTTAGACAAAAATGCTTCAAGTAAAACTTTTCCAACAGTTAAAACGTCACACATTTGTTTATCATTTTGTCTGAATTCCATGGCTATCACTATAAACTAGAAATTCTTATAAAATATTAATGCGATTATTTCGCTTACAAAACGTGCAAAATAAAATCTGAAAACTGATGTACATACATAATTTCAAGCACTACAACTTTTATTTGAAGCATTTTTATCTAAAATCAATTGGTCACTTTTGCGCAAGGAAAAACTGATTTCCCATGTTAAACGCCTATGGCCAGGTTTTCATGTTACACCCGGTATATATATATATATATATATATATATATATATATATATATATATATATATATATATATATATTTAAAGAATGTAGTGATTGAAATCGAGATATTTAATTTAATTTTTTGAGCAGTTTTTGAGTGTTTTAAGAAAAATGCATTTTTTGTTAAATAAAAGTGTTGTTGGTTTTATGTTATGATTTGTGGGGTTTGTTCATAAATATTTATATCACAGACATCATTCTTGGAATTTAGATAGGAGTTGGAGGTTAGGTTGTTGTCGATTATCTATAGACTCATATTAGCTCTATTTTACCTTTTCAATTTTTATTCAGAAAGGTGTAGTTTGCTGGTGAGTCTCCAGTCGTAATTCTGATTAAAATGTATAAATTTTCTGCCTTAAACAGTTCTATAAAAGTTGTGCTATTTTTGTTAGTTTATGTCTACACAGTTTGCGTGGAAGACTATATATTTGTGTATTGGAAGGGAATATCTTTAGATTGATTTTAATTTCCTATGTCGGAATTAAAATCGGCTACGATTATTATTAGCTTGAAATGAAAATAACTGCTGATAGTACCTTGTAGATTTCCATGAAAATTTTTACGTTGTAACTGTGCGAAAAATATGTGAAGCCCAGTGGCAGATCCATGGGGGAGGGCATGGGGGAGGGCATGGGGGTATGCCCTCCCTGGCGACATTGTGTTATAATTTTTTTTTATACTTATACAGTGTCCCATTTTAATCTTTCCAGGGGAATTTCTCTTAACGAGTACATCAGACAAAAAAACTTTCCGAATAAAAATTTGATGGTTTGGAGGGGGACGTTCGATGCTATAACAAATTTCACCCCCCAACTCCTCAGGGGTTGGATAAGGGGGGTGACTTTGAAATCTTAAATAGAACCCCCTATTTTTTATTGCAGATTAGAAAAGAGCATAAAAAACAATGTAGGTTTTATCCGGAAACTTTTTTATTTTTTGCAACAGCTGGCGCTGTAAACGTTAAAACTTTTTTTTTCGTGAAACGTAAGTTTAAGGTTTTGATGTCCATTTACAATTAAAAAACTGTCAGGATCGCTTCAAATGAACTCTCTTTTAACCCATTGGAGCCGTAAAATCAAACAAAGTTTGATTACTACACAAAAAAACCAAAAATTCTTATAATGAAAATCGTCGCAAGTTACTCTAGAAAGAAGATTTGTTTCAATAATACTTGACGGACTTAAATTAAATTATTTAATTATCCAAAGTAGCAATTTGTAAGCGTAGTTTTAGCGTTTACAGCCCTTACTGATTGCACCTAAAACAAAGCAAAACTTAAATACAAATTCAAACAAAATTTTAACAAAAGGTTAAGAATCAAAATTTTCAAAAATTACAAAATGTTTCAGAATCAATTTTACGTTAAGCAAGCACATGTAGAAAATGACAACAAAAATAATACAAATGGTGTAGAGATGAATAATGAATGAAGGGATTGTTGAGACAGGGACGGTGTACAGGAAGTAAGTCCCTACTTACAAAATAAACAGGCTTAGCTGCTTTGCGGTGGTTGGTTTTGACTCAAAATGTCAAAAATCACAAATATGCTAATCAGCAACCAAAAAGTCAAACCAAACCAAACAGAACTTAAACTAAATATCACAAACTTAATATCTAATCAAATATCACAAAGCCAGCAAAGTATGTTCCACAAAAAAAAAATAGGTGACTTTTCTAACCAAGCAGAAAAGTTCTCAACAACAAAAATGCCTGTAAATACCTAAATTGTCAAAAAGAAACAGTCGAGTCTCAACACATTCTCACACACATGTTCTCAATGAATGATGATGAGCGGGCATGATATGAAGGGGGAGGGGATACAAAGATGGTGGCCGGAAATGAAATTCGGAAACAAAATGGTACGAATCAACTACACGTGACGCATGTATTTCACAAAACAAAATTTAAATCCAAACATAATATAAATCATAACAAAACCCCCCAAATATGTTTATGCAGTATTACGAAAGTGATAAGCTCAAAAAAAGGACAAGTGCATGTGGACAGAACATGACTTCAGACACGAAACTGGTAAGCTAGCTAAATTAAACAAAAAGCGATTCTGTCAGAGTTCAATCAGTCTGAATTACTACAATTGATGATAAGCTTCTGAGTCTAAAATTTTACTAAAATGATTGACGCTACGTTAAATTTAACCTACAAATGAGACACGAACATGTGCTCCACACAAAACCAAAAAACTAACAATCAAATATCAAAAATAAACAGTTTCAACTAATATACTTCAAATCAGTAAAATCTTAACTTGAACACTTACTCTCAAGATGCAGTCTGCTAGGTGATGTTCATGGATATCATCTGTATCTTTCCCAAAATCAAAACAACTCAAACCAGCATGGCCGACACAAAAGTCAGAGCTCGGACAGCATCCACAAAATCAACCGATCACGACGAAGTCTGAAGGAAGAATCTTCGATCGACCGTCCTCGATGAACTCTCGATGCAGCTTCTCTCGTGACAGCTAACCAACCGATATCTCATTTCTCTCTCTCGTGACAGAAAAATGAACTACAGAAATAATCCAGGCAAAAAATTGAATCGTAGATCGGCTACCTGAGTTTCAGGCAAGTTTGGCGGGTGGTGGTGAAGAAAATCATTACATGAGTAATAATTTATTATAAATTTATTTTACTGAATAACCTTTTTTAGTTCGCGGAGGAATGTACTCAGATTTTGTTACATTATGAATTTATTGAATAACAAAATTAATATTTTGTGTATAGGAATGAATGGATGGATGTAATGGAAGGTTTGTTCCGTTATGGAAGATTGCGAGTGTCTGGATGAGAATATTAGACGATGCATGTGAATGTGTCAAGGGTTCGTGCTACTCCATTTATTGGGATATAGCGTTCTGCTTAAATAATAGATCCTGTTTTTTTTCCTGCACTAGATTTTTTTCACTAAGAATGAGGCATCTATTGATAATTTTCGAAACTTCAAATTGTGTTCTCTATAAAGCGATAAATGACCTCTGCATAATTGTCAACTGCGTTTGGTGTCACCAGAACGATGACCATTTTAAAATATTTGAAACATATTAATTAATAAATAAGGATGTATTTAATTATTATGTCTAAAACAATATTTATTTGTAGTATATAATATTATAATTATTGAAATGAAGGCAATTTCTTAATTTGACATTGAAAGATGACAACTAAAATTCACTTAAGTTACTATTAAATTAGCCAAATATATCTCTCTGGTATGTGCACAAGAACAGTGGAAAATGTCCAATGTGTATGTGTGTCAACTTTTTATGTGATATGGTTTCTAAATAATTTAATTTATTGCAGAAATAGCGATTTACAAATGACCAATCCTGTGAACTATACTTATGATCCCCGGGAAGGATTCATTGTCCAAATGCCTGGCGTTAAGTATGGCGATGTCACTGTAACGTGTACATTTGTGACCGAATATGCAAATAGCACACTATATATTGATTATATAATTGCAGGTAATATTTAGTTTATTTAAGTTTTTGCATGTTAGCGACACTGACTATACGACTTAATTAGACAAGTGCTACTAAAACAAAAAAAAAGGTTTATCCAAATAATAAATAGTAAAAATACCACCAATCTATTCGCAAGCGAAGATTTACTTACTATACTAAATTGAAGTGATTTCAGTGATAAATAATTAACAACTAAACTACAGGTTAGTCTAAACAACACAAGGTCAAGAACGCGCGCGCTCAACCTCGCGCCAAGTCGCTAACGAAGTAAATCAGTGTTGCCAACTATATTAGAAATAAATCTAACATAACAACTACAATTTCAACAAATCAGGATGTCAAAAAAAAGTGGAGGAACCAAATTAAATACACTTACAGCTACCTCACAAGCATCATTTCTTAGTACTCCCATTTGCTCCCCTTCTAGTTCTCCCAACTGGAGCCCTAGAAACACTACACTACCCTCTTACGTAGTTTCGCTTTACACTTCAGCCCACAACTACTAGAATCTACTGAAACATTAACCCAAAACCTGAAAATACTAACATACCAAAATCAGTCATAACATACTCTTATAATAACGACCAAGACGCACTGTGCCTAAGCGTACTAGACAAGACGAGACTATCAACTTTCTATCAAAAGCTAAAAAACTTTAATCCTGTAAAAATGGAGTCATAACCACAGAAAACAAATTCTTTAAGACGAAAACACAGAACACAAATCACCTCCAATATTCATTCAAAACGTGATAAACTATACAAACATGCTTGACTGCATCAAAATATCCCTCAGCGAGAACGAATTCATATGCAAATCTTTATCACAACAAGATGTTAAAATAAACATAAAAATCTAAAACTAATCGAACTACTAAGGCTAAATAAAATGGCATTTCGCACTTATCAGCCAAGAGAGAAACAAGAATACACAGTCGTAGTAAAAAACCAGCACCCGGTCATTCCCACAGAAGATATTAAAGAGACTCTAAGATAAAAAGCTTTCATTACAAGAAACATATTCAACATTGATGACGGATGTACGTTAATAGTTCACTCATGGTTCACTTTCCGAATAGATGTATAATAAAGTGCCCGCCGTTTTACTTTTTAATAATGTATCATATGGATTATTTTATATGATTGTAAAGCAAATTTGATGCAGTTTTCAAATTTGTTAAAAATTATATTATGTTCTATTTAATATATCAAAGTTAATATTAATTACTAATAAATGATATCACGAACGTACATACGTCATCAACTAGCTTACATGTTGCTGTATAAATCATGTTATATGAAAGAAATTGATAAGTTGATAAACAAGCAAGATATTTGCTGGGTTTATTAAAATACATAAAAAATGCAAAAATATTTATGTTCAAGACTGGAAAATATATTATTTAATAAAACAATCTTTAAATATTACATACTTTTTTATTTCAAATAATAGTGGAACATGTATTCAACAAGATTATCATTGTCAAACTTATTAAGTTTATTAAATAATTGCAGAAAATTTGTATGTAAATAACCATTAATTCTAAACAAAAGATAAACTAAACAGTAATGTCCACAAGCTGTTGAGTAGAAATCTTGGAAAACTATAGTATTAAATGTCCATGTTTTAGTATTTTTTCTTAAAAATTCAATATGTTGCTTGATATACAGCGGTCGTCCGTAGCTATCGAAGTAAATTCCGTGTCCATAGCGGATAATGTAAATTGCTATCCGATATGTTCTAAACCTTGTTTCGGAGTCGGTATTTATTTGGGGCATAATACAGTCGTTAAAACATAATTTCAAAACTATAAACATATTGATAAAAAATCTCTTTCTAGATATAAATGGGTACTTATAAAAATACAATTACTGCCTTAAGTACCATTAATTCATCCCCATGTAAAATTTTTCCAAAATTCACAGATATTTAAAAGTAATTAAATATCCATATAAACATTTTCAACTAGTATTGTCAATAATTTCTAATAATACCTCATCGTTTAAGGTGTAAGTAAAATACATTTTTGAATTTCATATTTCCAATACATTAGTAACTATACATCCTTACCCAAATTAGGCAGACATTTAAAATAATAAAATATTCATTTTAATAATCTTAACTATTACTGTTAATAATTTAAAATAGAATGTCTCATCTTCTTAGAGTTAAATAAAATGCATTTTTAATTTCATATTATAGTAATACAAGTATATTAATTTAATGTATCCAATTAATGTATAAATATAATAAATGTGAGAATGTTAATTTTGTAGGGTATTATTTAAAAGAAAAATGTAGATAGTATTTAAAATAAATTTTTATCAAATAATATATTTTCTAGTTGTATAATAAATAAATGTTTTTGCATTTTCTATAGCCATATGTGCTTTTAAACTTGGATTTTATTAAATAAATCCCAAAAATATCGTATTCTTTGAACCGATCGCTATAGAATATAAACTACGGTATAGTGGTGAAGAATAGACAGACTGTGAGAGTGAAAACAGAATAATTTTATAAAATATTTATTTAAAATAAATTAGTATATTTTACGTCCATATTATAATGTACAAAATAAAGCAGCTTTGCTTTTTTACCCGTAGAACCATAATCTTTAATCCTTATATATTTTATGATAAATTTTTTAAACGATTTATTCAATTCAGCAATATATTCAACTGGTAAATCATCAAATCGTCCTGGAAGATATGTAACATATTCTTCGCATTCGACAATCACTTTTCTCCCAAATCCAGTTGTAACAGCTTTAATATCAATTAATTTATATACTTTATTTATTTCTAACTCAATTAGATATCTTCGGGGTTTATATTTGACAGTTGGCCTTTCTCATGATATTTGTTAAAATCCATTTCTAAACCAAGCAATTGTTTAATAACACAGTTTATAATTTATAATAATAATAATAACATTTCTACCTTTGCAATGCTATGAACATTCCGTGTCAGGAGTAACAATAATGCAAAAATTTTAAACTAAATTTCTACATTTTATACCAGTCGTAATACAAATTTCACTGCTTATGCATTTTAATAAAAATAAATTTATATATATATATTTGAGGCCATTTTTATTATACATTCATGATAAATGAGGCCGAAATTTAGAATGAGGCCCGGCCTCATTTGATAAATTTTCTCAACGAATTTTAGACGTATGATTGAAACTATATAATGTTAAGTGGCAATTAAAAGTATATATTAATATACATTCTTCCAATTTCAGTGCAAAATTACTTGAAACACACAATCATTTTCCAAATAAATGAATTTTTAATTCTAAACTTACAACTGAGGCCAAAAAACTTAGATTGAGTCTCTGGCCCTCAAACAGGATTTTGTTGAACTAATATGATTAAAGAAACGTGCTAGTTCCTATATTCGTGTCAACAGATGGCGGTGCATGTATTCCTTAGTATCATCAACTGTAGACTGTAGTTATGAACAAGGCACTGTTTTCATATCAATTGTTGGTACCAGTGGCCAGGGGTGGACTGAGATCAAGTTTTATATTAGGCGACCCCCACATAGCAAAGGCCCTTTAGTATAAAAAAGTCGATATATAGTCGAATGTATAAATAATAATAATAATGAAAAGAATGTTAATCTGCTTAATATTTATTATAATATGTAGTATGTAAATTACTATTGTATGCATTTATATATTTTCATACTTAAAATTAAATAAGAAATAACGAAAAACAAATAACAATAACAAATATTTGTTCTTAGAATAATCACTTCATTAATCACAAGTCAATTCTAATCCCAATTAAGTAACTTACCAACGGAATTGCATTTATGTACCTATATTTTCAAGTAATGCTCATAATTAATTATCAATAATAATAATAATAATAATAATAATGATGATACCAATGTATTTATTTAGTAGCTTGGCTAATACATAACGCTAAATAGAATTCAAATAAAAAATATAATTCGTATGTTACAAAAAATAAAATAAATATATCATCACGCCTTTTACCCATTACTGGGTGTGGACTCTGCCGTAACAGATCTCAGTAAGTGATATATTCTTCGCGCGAATAGCGGTAACCAACCGTCAAATCACGGCCCCCAAAGATTTTAGTGGAGGGGGAGCCACAGGAATAGATTTCCCCATCATATAAAAAAACTAATAGAACATAACTAAATCTACTGTATTTAAATAATTACATTTTAGTTTACTTTCGAATAGGCCAGGTTTGTAAAGTTTTAATTTCATCAGATAATTTATTATAACTCTCTAAACCTTTATGAAATATTATGTTCAAAGTACATTTTTTTTTATTTCTTTGATCTATAAAAAAACATTCACGACTTCTATGCATACGTTTGTGAAATTTCAAGTTTATTTTAAGGTAATCTTCTAGCTGACCGTTAATAATTTTTACTTCCTTGTACGAAGTAAAGGAAGTATTGTTATCGCGAAAATTTTCGGTTCTCAGATTTCAGTGGAAATACGCATTTTGGCTCTCCCTGAGTCCATTTTGACTAATTTCGTCGTGACGTCTGTACGTACGTATGTATCTCGCATAACTCAAAAACGGTAAGCCGTAGAAAATTGAAATTTTATATTTAGGACTGTTATAACATCTAGTTTTGCACCTCCCTTTTTGGTCATTATATAACTTCCGGAAGTGGTACTTTACTTGAAGCCTATAATAGATTTTCATGAAAAACTATATTCAAATATAATTTAAAACTTTCCAAATTTGGTATATAAGACTACTATATCAATGGAAATAATATAATAGATTTTGGTTAAAATACACTAACCGGAAGTGACACATTTCATGAAGCTGCTAACAGTTTTCCTTGAAAAAAATAGTATTATTTTAATTTTAGAAATAAATGCTTCAAATAAAAATTTGAGAGAATTAAATTCTGCGTCTAGCACATTAAGAATTTTTAAATTAGCCTTTTGCATAAGCGAGATATCTAAATTTAAATAGTATATATTTTGTGTGTTTTTTTTAATTAAGTTTGCTATGGATTAGAACAAAAAATAAAAAATAAAAGATTTTATGTCAAATATGTGCAATTAAAAAAATATCCATAGTTTAATACGCGTACAAGGAAGTCATGTGGTGTCCACATCAGATTTTTTAGGTATATATAAATATATATATCATAGCATTGTACTGCTGTACAAAGTTGATGGATGTACTCGCATGGTTATATTTTGTAGTACTTGGAACTTTGAGTTTGCTCATATCAGTTTTGTTACAGAGACATAGGCGTCGACTTTTTAGAATCTCGAGAGGGGCAAAAAAATAAAAAGTATATTCATGTACCAAAAAAATTATATAATAGTATACTATACTTGTATAAAAATAAATAATAATAAGTAACAGAAATATAAAATTTATACAGCATAAAACAATGGAGATTCTTTAATAGAAAAATAAATTAGATGTATTAAAAAATAAAAATTACAATAATAAAACTGTATTTTGACGTACACTTGTCCGACGAATAAATTGATTTGCCGTATCATCAATATTAATACAGCATACAACTTGCTGAATAAGTAAGATTGAAATATGATTCAGCCTTTCTTGGCCCATTTTCGATTATTCAAACCAATACTTAATGAAGTATTATAATCTTTTTAATATGTTTATGATTAACTTAGTATTCAAATTTTGCCACCAGTTTTTTCATACTATTTTTTGACTGGTTTAAATTTCGTTTCGTTTCGTTTGTAATTTTGACTAATGCTTTTTGCTGCGTTTTAATTTTATTGTCATTCTACGTTATACTTTGCTACACGTAATTATTGAGGAAGACAGTTTTAGCTGTTTTGATTGATTTTTTATAGTTATTATTATGTATTTTTTACGAAGACATTACTTTTATTTTTTATAAATGGTTGTTAATTATATTTTTATTTTCAGCTGAAGATAGTAGTCATTTTACACCGAATCGTCCGTTATTAATTAATGAATTAAATTTTATAGTCCATATTACAAATATTTTTACCTCCTGCCACATACATGTAAGGGAGGTATTGTAATCATGCTAAAAATTCGATAGTGAGTTTTCAATGAATAAGCACGTTTTAGGGTTCATAGAACACGATTTTATCCAGTCGTCAATATAACTTATGACAAAACATTGATATTATTTCGAGCTCGGCTTTGCAAGAAATGTTACTGTGCAAGTGCCGCTGTAGCTCGCCGGTATATAAAACACGTATCATGCTCGGCATATAATGTATATTGCCAATCTAGGATATATCTAAAATGTAAATTACTTTGTAAATACTAAATATGTCTAATTTGTTTAAAAACTGTCTACGTTCGAAATTGATATAGAATAAAATTTATAAATATTTTTACAATTAAAATAATGAACATTTACATGACTGATTTGGGAAATATTTTATTATTACATTGATAAATGATGAATATGTCAATCTAATAAATTGTTGTAATAAATCAAACTAAATTAAATTGATATTTGCTATCTCATAGGCTGGCACTATGTTAGTATTTGTCGAATTTAAACGATAATAATAATGAAATTGTTTAATTTTTATCAATTCACATAGGAGAAACATGGATAAATGTTGAATAAGTATTAATATGTCAAACTAATTGACTGTTGTAACAAATAAAACTAAATTAAATTGATATTTGCTATCTCATAGGCTGGCACTATGCTAGTATTTGTCGAATTTAAACGGTAATAATAATGAAATTGTTTATATTTTTATCAATTCACATAGAAGAAACATGGATAAATGTTGAATAAGTATTAATATGTCAAACTAATTGACTGTTGTAACAAATAAAACTAAATTAAATTGATATTTGCTTTCTCATAGGCTGGCACTATGCTAGTATTTGTCGAATTTAAACGGTAATAATAATGAAATTGTTTATATTTTTATCAATTCACATAGAAGAAACATGGATAATTGTTGAATAAGTATTAATATGTCAAACTAATTGACTGTTGTAACAAATAAAACTAAATTAAATTGATATTTGCTTTCTCATAGGCTGGCACTATGCTAGTATTTGTCGAATTTAAACGGTAATAATAATGAAATTGTTTATATTTTTATCAATTCACATAGAAGAAACATGGATAATTGTTGAATAAGTATTAATATGTCAAACTAATTGACTGTTGTAACAAATAAAACTAAATTAAATTGATATTTGCTTTCTCATAGGCTGGCACTATGCTAGTATTTGTCGAATTTAAACGGTAATAATAATGAAATTGTTTATATTTTTATCAATTCACATAGAAGAAACATGGATAAATGTTGAATAAGTATTAATATGTCAAACTAATTGACTGTTGTAACAAATAAAACTAAATTAAATTGATATTTGCTTTCTCATAGGCTGGCACTATGCTAGTATTTGTCGAATTTAAACGGTAATAATAATGAAATTGTTTATATTTTTATCAATTCACATAGAAGAAACATGGATAAATGTTGAATAAGTATTAATATGTCAAACTAATTGACTGTTGTAACAAATAAAACTAAATTAAATTGATATTTGCTTTCTCATAGACCGGCACTATGCTAGTATTTGTCGAATTTAAACGGTAATAATAATGAAATTGTTTATATTTTTATCAATTCACATAGAAGAAACATGGATAATTGTTGAATAAGTATTAATATGTCAAACTAATTGACTGTTGTAACAAATAAAACTAAATTAAATTGATATTTGTTATCTCATAGACCGGCACTATGCTAGTATTTGTCGAATTTAAACGGTAATAATAATGAAATTGTTTATATTTTTATCAATTCACATAGAAGAAACATGGATAATTGTTGAATAAGTATTAATATGTCAAACTAATTGACTGTTGTAGCAAATAAAACTAAATTAAATTGATATTTGCTATCTCATAGGCTGGCACTATGCTAGTATTTGTCGAATTTAAACGGTAATAATAATGAAATTGTTTATATTTTTATCAATTCACATATAAGAAACATGGATAAATGTTGAATAAGTATTAATATGTCAGACTATTTAACTGTTGTAACAAATAAAACTAAATTAAATTGTTATTTGTTATCTCATAGACCGGCACTATGCTAGTATTTATCGAATTTAAACGGTAATAATAATGAAATTGTTTATATTTTTATCAATTCACATAGAAGAAACATGGATAAATGTTGAATAAGTATTAATATGTCAAACTAATTGACTGTTGTAACAAATAAAACTAAATTAAATTGATATTTGCTTTCTCATAGGCTGGCACTATGCTAGTATTTGTCGAATTTAAACGGTAATAATAATGAAATTGTTTATATTTTTATCAATTCACATAGAAGAAACATGAATAAATGTGGAATACGTATTAATAAATAAAACTAATAAACTGTTAGAACAAATACAAATTTAAATATGTTTTAAATATTATTTAGGAATTTGGATGCAAATTAAATAAATACAGTAATATCTAAGAAAGTGGCCACTGAAAGCGTGGAAACGTTGTTTTTAACAAAAAAAACAAACTTTATTATTAACAATTTTAATTTCTTTTAAATTTTATTGAACTCGATACCACTAAACGAACTCTTAACAATTTTTTATGGCACTTATAATAATAATATTAAAAAATATAATTAAGACATATATGATCTATAATTTAGGGAAAAACCTTTCAGAATTCATATATATAAATAAAAGGGGCTTCTGGTTTAATTCTGTATATATTTAAATTCAAAAACTCGACGTTTCGGTACTTTATACAAATACCTTCATCAGGACAGAAATATTAAAAATAAAATAACACATAAATGACATAAAAATAAACAAATGACATATAAATTAAAATGACAAGTAAAAAGACAAAAATATGAAATTAAAAAATTATAAATTGTGAATCAACGGAAGCCAAGCCTTATTTAATTCCAAACCATCACAATTTATAATTTTTTAATTTCATATTTTTGTCTTTTTACTTGTCATTTTAATTTATATGTCATTTGTATATTTTTATGTCATTTATGTGTTATTTTATTTTTATTATTTCTGTCCTGATGAAGGTATTTGTATAAAGTACCGAAACGTCGAGTTTTTGAATTTAAATATATACAGAATTAAACCAGAAGCCCCTTTTATTTATCTATAATTTAGTTTATAATAATTATAATAGTTAATAATATATCCTGTTCTGTGTATAATTGTAAAAGATTTTTGGGCTGGCGGCCAGGTCAATCTTTTCACAATTCATTATTATTCATATTTTTATTACTAAACTTTACAAAACGCATCTCGCGGAATGCGATATTGTCAATACTGCTGAAATTTGTAATACAACTGTGTATATTCTGTGTACTATTCAATCAGGCAATAAATGGCAACATTGGAGTAGCGATCTATTGTCTGCGTAGTCCGGTGCGGTAACCTTGAGCGAACATTACACTTCACTCTTCACTGACTCACTAAAGCGACGCAGTTAGCTTAAAATTTGCGAAGTGTGTGCACGGGTTTTTGTTAAGAGTGAAAAAGCTACATTTGAAATACTTATATGGTAAGTTTGCTTCTTTTAAAATAATATTATATCTCTAAAAAAACAAATTGGGTTCAAACATACTTGCTCGTTTTTGTGATTGTGTTTGTGTCAAAATAAATGCAAAATCGGCTTCTTCACCTGTCTCAGCAGATAGTTGCAAAGTTGCTTACAAAGGTAAAAGAACAGGGAGGTATTAACAATTTTTCTCTGTCCAATTACCAAATTTATATAAATTTGGAATATGCCACGTATGCACCATAACTAGAGTAACTATTTATTTTGTTATTGTTCTTCGTAAGTTATTATAAATATCCAATACCGATTTGTACAGGATCTGTAAAACTTAAAATATATATTTATGAAACAAATTCCGTATGTAATATTAAAGTAAAAGGATAAACAAGTTCGATAAATTATCAAACCGTTTACGTACGCTGCATTCTTATGGTGACATAATAAACCTATTTTTTTAAATAAATATTATCATTCGGCAATTACTATAAATATCCAATATCAATTTCTACATGTTTTATGAAACTAAATAATATTTTTAAACAAATTCCCTATGTAGTTTTAAAGAAAACTTATTCGATAAAAATATGAAACCATGGGTGGATCTACACTAAATTGACATAAAATTGATATTGACAATATTATTTATTTAAAATATTTTTCCATATTTATTAGGGTTTAGAAATTATTTGAGAACAGGAATCGACCAAAATCAGTTTTTGACCCATATCTAGTGACCTATGCATTTTTTCTACAAAGCAAAAACATGGTTAAATTGTCGTACAAAAAAAAAATTGATCTAGAAGAAGGTCGTGAATAAAACTGTATAAAACGAAAACTTACTTACACTGATAGAATAATTGAAACATAATTAAACATAATGGCTGGGAGCACAAAATTTCTTTTTGCTTGTTTTAAGAGCAGTGTTTTTGGGTGTTTTAGCTATCTCTAACATGTTAAAACCGTGCTCTTAGAACACCCAAAAACAGAGCTTATGCTACCAGCCATTGTTTTTAAAAAAATTTAATTTATTTAAAAGAATTGAAGTTCATTTCTTTACCATGTGTTGGTACCTACTGGTTTTGAAAGCGTTTACATTTGTATTAGACTCTCACTCAATTTTGTTTCGCATTGTCGTTTGTCAATTTTATTGTGATTTAAATAAATAAATAAATAAATATATCATCACGCCTTTTACCCATCACTGGGTGTGGCACTCTGCCTAAGCAGATCTCGGTAAGTGATATATATTTTTGCGTGAAGTGCGGTTACCAGCCGTCAAATCACGGCCTCCAAAGATATTAGTGGTGGAGGAGCCACAGGGGTAGATTTTTTAAATTGGTGAAAGTTGTTTGTCGGCTGTGGGGATCGAACCAGGGTTCTCAAGATCCATAGGCCGACTCGATACCACTGAGCCACCTACCCCATATTGTGATTTGTATGTTATATATTTGATAAATAATGTTTAATGCATTTAAAATGTTAGGAAATTTATACTACATCTGTGCAACACTCATTGCATTTAATTTTTAGTATATCCTATAAACGTAGCCGTGTTTGACATCATTATTCTAGTTACAAATTTTGATTACGTCTATCTTCTGCTTAAAAATTTTTTGTATACTAATGTGACAACTGTTGTCACCAGTTACTCACGTCTCATTGGTGTTTAGTTCAGTGATCGTTGCTGTTGCAAGTTTTATTCAAGATGGCAAAGTACGCAGTTGTTCTATTTCAAGATAACACAATCACTATAACCGAGAGGAAAAGAATCGTTAAATGTAACAATGAATTAATTATCCGATGTGGAAGTAAGGGTTCGTACATCGGGAAATTGATTACTATAGGTTCAAAAGAAAAATGTTTGGAAATATTAACCGGTAATTATATGATTTTTCATTTATGTAATATTTATTAATGCATTTATGGTGACTTTAAGGACTTCGTACAACATATATGAAGGGAAAACATATTTTATTGAATCCTATTATTTTGCTTGAAGGTAATATATTATTTTGTGTTGTTTTTTAAATTATTGTTTCGTTGTTTATTTACAGATAATTTTATACTAGATCCAGATACAAATTGTGCTACAATTTCCCAAATTAAACATTCTTCGTCATTTACACAAACCACATTTGATAATAATCCAGAATCAACAGGTAAAAATTTCTCCTTTATTTTTATGCCAGCATTTATAATTTGCAAAATATATTATTACAGAATCTGCTTCATCAAGTGTTGTTTGTAATACGATTACAACAAATTCTCAGATATCTAGTCAAAAATTGTATTCTGACGGTAGATTTTCTTCCTCTCAATATGATAATTCAAAAGGTAATTTTATAATCCTATCATAAATTTTGATAAATTTCAAGTATTTAAAATGTGTAGCTCTGTGACTAAATCCAGTGTTCCTATGAATGGTGTGAGATTGAAGTTATCCGGATATTCGATATTTGAAAATTTATATAACGAATATTCAGTTTTCACTATCCGAATAGTTCGAACAACTTTTCTAATTAATATTTTTGCGTATCCTTAAAATTAAAGGCATTTTCCCTGAATTCAAAACAAAAATATCGATGTTCGAATTACACTATATACCTAATTTCTGTTGTTCTTACTTTGTTTTAAAAAAAATGGTGCATCGAGATACCAGTGTATTAAGATTACGAATTTGTAGAGTAATTGTATCCAAATTGGATAAATTCCATTTTTATCTTCGTACATACTGTTTGCATGTATTTATAGATTATAAAAGTTATTATACTTGGGTTATGTGTTATCATTAATTTATGTTTAATTTTAAAATTTTCATAGCTAATATGATGAAAATTATTATTATAAGAAATATATATACGACATCTCTGTCTGTCTAGTAAATTTGTTAGAATTTTTGAAAAATCATGAGCATTCGCCGGGATTTGAACCCAGAACCTTTCGGCGAATTCTCATGAATTTTAAAAAATTCTAACAAATTATTATTATATCCGAGTGGAAAACTATGTTATTTATAAATTTATATTATTTTGTAGACATTTGTTTTCTACCTGTTAGCACGTGTAATATCGAAGAGAAATGTGACAATCAGCTTTCTACATTTTCTGAAAATGGTAATTATTTAATTTAATACTTGTTTTGTATGTATCTTTGCGATTGATCAGTTTCCTTATTTATTACAGAATCAACTATACCGGAAAAGTTTTATTTAACTACTACTTCTGCATCTCCAGAGATAAACAGTCCCGAATTATTATTTTTTGATGGAGACAGTTCATCAACTTGGAATCCTAGTGAAAATGGTAATATTTTAACGTTTTTATTCTGAAATTTCATAATCTTGTTTTGAATTTTGATAAGTGTTAAGTATTTAAAAATGTGTAACTCGGTAACTGAATGGTGCGAGATTGGAAGTTAGAATAAGAAAAGGAGTTTGTGTATTTGAGTTCAAGTGTGATTTTTAGTTCTGGAAGGAAGTTAGTAATAGTGAGCAAGATGTTTGAAATATTTTGTATATCGCCTAGTGCCACTTGACCATGGCTGTATGTAACAGTTGTATAATTTAATTAAATCCTGTGTTTTAGATTCTTCAACTCCGGTGTCCGTTACTTCCTCTGTACATAATATTACTGAATTTGTGACACCACCGAAATATAAGAAAACGGCAAATGATAAGAAAATTCCTGTCAGGAGGTTATCATTTGATTTGGTCGGGCCTTCGTCTTCATGTTTACCCCATGTTTCACATGAAACATCTTACAAAACCCAATATAAATTATCAACACCTGGTATGTTTTTTACACAGCTTGTTATTTTTTACAATATGTATCGTATAACTTGATTGTTCAAATGATAAAAAATAAAATAAATATATCATCACGCCTTTTACTCATTACTGAGTGTGGCATTCTGCCGTAGCAGATCTCGGTAAATGATATATTTTTACGCGTGAAGTGCGGTTACCAGCCGTCAAATCACGGCCTCCCAAAGTTGTTAGTGGAGGGGAGCCACAGGAGTTGATATTAAATTGGTGAAAACCAATTTGTCGGTTGCGGGAATCGAACTCGGTTCCTCAAGAACCGAAAACCGACTGCATACACACTAGACCATCAACTCGATGGAGTTCGAATGATACAGATAAATATTATGATATTTAAGTAAAAAAATATACTGATTACAATTTAGCGATATTATTTCCTTCGTTGCTTAAGAATTTGTCAAAATTATTGTGTCATAATGATTAATTTTTATTGCATGGTAACGATAATGAATTATTTTGTTGACTTTTTTGGTCTAGGCTTTAAATCCCATACAAGGAGTGCACACGATACCGAAGTTGGACATAAAAAGATAGTTAAGGGATTTACAACTTCAACGAAATTTCTTGGAATATCTTCAAGGCTAGTTAATAAATTGAATATGCCATTGTCTCCGCGTTTAAAAACACGTATTTCACAAAATATGGTTTCTCCTCTAAAATCTCCAAAAAACTCATACGATAAACCTTCGATACCTGGTATGTATTATTTTAAAAATATAATCGCATATATGCCAGTTGTCCGTGGACATTCTGTAGATCATTAAGGAAGTAACTATCCATTGTTGAGTTTATACACTTGGTTTATCAGTAATATGTAAATAAATTGAAAATAAATGAGAATAATGTAGCAAGAAATGGATAGTAACTTGTATCAACCCGTATAGTAACTATTTATAATTGATGTTATCATAATTATGTATTTCAGCAACATCTTCAAGAAAATCATCAAAAACAAGTCATGTTGTGGCATCAGAAATTCTTCCAATGACAGATACAATTGAAGTAGATGATTCTAGTGTCCCTAAGTTATATTACTGCAACTTTTGTAATAAGCAAGTGCGGAGATACGGCCGACATATTACAACAGTTCATAGGCAACTTCCTCAAATAAAGGATATCATTGCATTGCCGGTATTTTCTTTTGAACGTGCTTTGAAGATATCCGAGTTCCGTAAGGCAGCACAATACGAATTTAATCAGAATTTTGAGGACAATAAAAAAATATTAGTTACGTATCGTACATCGTCCAAGTATGCAAAAGCAGCAAAGGATTATATTCCTTGTCCGAATTGCAAATCATACTATCGGCATTCAACTCTTTTTTTACATTACAAGAGATGTACTCAGGAGAAATGCGCTAAAGGCGTTAAACGATTGGGCAGAATGCTTATTGAGGTATGAATTTTAACTTTTTTATTTACTTGCTTAACTTACAGTAAGATACATACCGGGTGGTAAGATATGCATGTCTACATAGGCGGTTAACAATGAAAAACAGTTGCTATGCTCTCTAAATTGTTGTAGAGGAAATTACTTCAAATAAGAGAATAAAATTCCGTATCTTAATCAGGCAACGGAACTCATTTAACTTTTATGATAACCGAGAAAGTTTTAACTAAAAGTGACCTTACCCATGTTTTCAGATTTGGTTGGCTATGAAAATCAAACTAAAGAGTGTCGTTTTAACCGTTAAATATGATAAAAAATTTAATAAAATCGATGATCGACTGTAAAGAGGGAATGAAAAAAAAATCTTCAGACCTGTAGTCTACAAACGTTTATTTTTTAAAATATTGACTGAAACATCGGATATTTAGAAAAAGAAACGTTTGTAGACTGCAGGTCCGAAGAATTTATTTTGTCTTTAAATATGACAAATATTATAACAATGTCGTTTAAAGTATCTACATATTTAATTTTAATATATTAAGGATTTTTCAAATTTCACATTTAAAACATTACAAATTTGTTCACATAAAATTATGAGTTATACAGGTGTCCCACTTAAGCATGTAATGCATGGGGATCTCGAGAACCATAAGAGATACAATAGCAGTTAATTTAGATGAAAGTTGCCACATTTCTTGTATTTATTTTTGCGATAAAATGTATAGGTCACTAGCAATGAGCAAAAATGTAAATGTAGCCATTTACATTTTTTGCTTATAATAATATAATATTATAATATTTATAATATTTATGATTTCATTGTATTTAAGATCCTCCTTTAATAAAATAGATATAATAAATGATTATAAAGCAATAATTTTTGAATTTGTTTCTTTATTTAATTTTAATATGATCGTGTTTTATATCGTTGAAACGAAAAAAAATGTTGGTATAAGTTAACTGCAGTGCATGATTTTTCAAAAAGTGTCCAAGTTAAAATTTTATATTAATTTAAACAAAACAGTCATATACAAAAAATGAAACTTTGTAAATTAACATTTTTGCTTATTCCTAGTGACCTATGCAAGTGGTCTAGAAATGTCGATACTTTCGTCTTAATTTTTTATGGTTCTCGAGATCGACGTTTCACAATAATTTATTTTATTTTTATTTATCGTAACTAAGGGAAAATTATGCTCCTTTTATAATTATCGCTGAAATCAGCACCTTATTGCTACAGGTGACTATAATTATGCAATTGGCTAATATTGTATCGTAGATAATAATCGGGGTAACGGGATTTTATCAGTATATAGATGTTTCCATTGGTTGAATTTTCAAGTGTTTTGCATCACAATTAATTTGGATTTAATTTATACTTATATAGATTTTTTTGTAGAAAAGATTCCCCGAGTACCTTGACCAACTAAAAAAGGTACTTTCAAAAGCTCGTCAAGATAATATCACCGAAATAATTAAACAAGATGAATCCATATTATTATTCGGTGCAAGATTGTGTTCGAAATTCAAGTTTCAACCTCATTTGGACTCCTTAATTCGGTATCAGTTAAGATTGCTTGCTAAATTATTGCAAACAATGAAAACTTTGGGCTCTTCTATTACTTGCCTTTTGGATTGTTTCAAAATAGACCAATGGAAAAATATTATATCTGCGGTGATGAAATTTTGCAAGTACAATTCTGAAAAGCGACATTTTGAATCTCCAGCAAGTGCCATGCATTTAGGAACGGTATTACAGAATTGTTGTACGTCTTTAATTTCACATTATATGCAAATACACTGCGACGTAATAAAAGGACAGATTGAAAATTTTAAATCACTTGTTCGTATGGAGTATCGTGAAGCAGTAACTCGCGTATGTATGACAAATTTAGCTGACAATCGAAGAAATAAATCTAATTCTGTTCCATTAACTGAGGATATTGTAAAATTAAACAAATATGTAAAAGAACAAGCGGATAAAGCTTTCCAAATTCTGCAAAATAAGTTTTGTTATTTTAGTTGGTATAATTTAGCTTGCTTTACCATGACTTATATACTTTTATTTAATAGAAGACGCACAGGCGAGACTGAGCGATTACTTGTGGATAATTATAACGCGAAACAAAAAATACAAAAAGATTCTGATACTTATAAGACATTAAGTGAATCAGAGAAAGTGTTGAGCGACAAATTTCATCGGATGGAAATTAGAGGAAAATGGGAAAGAAATGTTCCAGTATTATTGACTGATATTATGATACAGTATATTGACACTGTTCTCAAATTTAGAAATAATGCAAAAGTTTCTCCAGATAATCCATATATTTTTGGTCTGCCGGCCTCTACAAACTCTCATCTATCAGCAACAAAAGTCCTTCGAGAAGCTTCCACTAAATGTGAAGCCATTAATCCATTGACTCTGCGAGGAACAAGTTTAAGAAAACAAATCGCTACGTTAACGCAAGTAATGAATTTAAATGATAACGATGTCAGTCTTTTGGCAAACTATATGGGACATAGTAAACTAATCCATCAGGAGCACTACAAGACAGCAGACTCAACAATGCAGATTGCTCGTCTATCTAAGTTATTATTGTTATTTAATAACGGAGATCTACATCAGTATAGAAGTTATTCATTGGAAGAATTAGATAAAATTGATATGTGTGGTAAAATAATGTAATGGTAATATTGTACAATTTATTAATTTTCTTCTATTTTCCAGGTTTGGTTTCTCATTCTAATGATGCATATGATCAACAGAATATTCAAAATAAAAATCCACGTCAAAAGTATCTAATACCGGAGGATACCGGAGTTGAAACTAAAAGGATAGTTAAGGAATTTACAACTCCAACGAAATCTCTTGAAATATCAAGGCCAATTAATAAATTTAATATGGTGCCCGCGTTGTCTCCGCGTTTAACAGCACGTATTTCACAAAATCTGGTATCACCCCAAAAATCTCCGCCCAAATCACCTCATAAACCTATGACACCTGGTATGTATTTTAAAAATGCAACTGAAATTTAAATTTTATTTTTTTTGCATTTTATACCTCCTGTCTGTTGCTGAAACATCACGTTTTAGCTCAAGGGATCGAAGTACTTCTACAACTGCAACCAAGACAACGGTTGACAAATGTTCTACTATTATAAAATTCATTTTAAAAATTTAATTTAATGTTTTTAATAATTTTTATATTTCACAAGCTTCTCACCTTGCGCTAAAATCTGTCACTTCTACCCCTTATATAATAAATATCTATTTAAAAAATATATATTACATTTCAATTAATTAATATCTCGAGAAATATGAATAATTATGTAACTAAATTAACGTCGTAGGATGCGTTTTTAAATTCTGATCATTTTTCTTCATTACACTTTTGCTCTAAAATTAATATTTAAAAAGATATAGCAGTATTAAAAAAATAACATTGAAATCACTATACGCCACATTTTATACATCCTGTATAAGTATTAGAAATTATTTTTAAACTTGAAATATGAATTAACTGTCACACTGAAAGTTATAATCAACTGATTTTTTTTCTTCCCCACTGCCAATCCCATTCAACCGACACCAATGACTCCAAACATGTTAACCTGATATACATTATAAGACCTTTAGGTTAGGTCACTATCCTTACGGTCAGGTTGTGGTTTTGTTGATTAATTCAGTATAATTTTTATCCACGTGATTATCCTTCAAGTTTGATAAAATCAATTTTGATAAGTATTCTCTACTGTATAAATCAGGTTAACATGTTTGGAGCCACTGATGTCGGTTAAATGAGATTGGCAGTGGGAAGATTTGTCGATCTGACGAGTTTCGAACACACGGGACACGTATGTCGATCTGACGGGTTTCGATCGGACGGGCCGTACTTATATTTATTAATGCTCGAGGGACATTTGGAAAGTTTTTTTTGACGATTTTAAATTTGTTAAAATTTGTATTGATTGAATCTTTATTGTCATTACCATACCGTGAAAATAACTTTTTTAAATATTTTTTTAAAACTGTTTGTTGCCTACAAACAAGCAAGTTTTAATATCGCCGGGATCTTATCAAAGTGATAATTTCCCCGAGATATTATCGGTGTAATGAACGAATATGATGAATATTAGTTTTCCGTCATTATCTAGTCATCTAGCGAGCTTCCATTTTTTTTAAATCGAAGTCTTAGCTCTTATAATATTCGAGATTTCAATGGTAAATCTTTATAATTGAGACTCGAGGAATAATGATAGGTAATCTAATAACATTTTATAGCAATAGAACTTTTGGTTTTAGGTAGACGGAGGATATTTTCAAAAAAACGATGCTGGTCACATGATGAAAAACGTGTCGTGTTATCCGTTTTTGGAGATTATATTAAGAAATTCAGAGTTCCATCCAGAATTTTGTGTCAAGATGCGTGCGAAAAGTATTCAGTCCTGAAAAATAGAAATGGAAGTCTATTATATGCATACATTTGCAATTTAATTAAAGAAAAAAGAAAAGTATTCTAAAAAAATGAAGAATTATTTGTTAAGTTCTATTTATTTAAATAAAAATTTTCGACGTCTCGACAGCGATGTGCTGTCTTTGTCAGGTTATAATAAACAAAGAAATAAATATAAATAGTCTTTGTTTATTATAATCTGATATGAACACAACACACTGCTCTTGAAACGACGTTAATTTTTATTGAAGTGAACAGACCTTTTTACCCAAATAATTCTTTATTATTTATCAAAGAGTTCTGAAACTTTTTTCTAATATTTAAATAATTTTTATTTTATATACAGGCTGAAAATATGGACAAATGGATGTTTTTTAATATTATTATTAGACCCAATGTTCATTACAAAATTTCGGATGAACTGAAATGCCTCATTTTAATGTAAAAGTATCCTGAATTGTACAACCAATTTTACTGAAATCTATCATGATTAGTGATGAAAGAATCCTGGGCATTTATTTTTAGAGAATATTCTTTTAAGTGGTGCACCATTGCTATCTCGAGAACTATAAAAGCTACGAGGGCGGTTGAATTTGCAAGCAATTTCTATTTTATAACACTATTTTATTGATCGAAACTTTCTTATTTTAAATGAGCACTTATCTTCTGTATTTTCGCATTCGATTCAGTATTTTTTTTAATTCAACGATATTACATTTGTTTACCTCTGAATGACAAAAAAAGTGAGAAAAATACTAATGAATATTATCAAATTTTAATTTAAATCTGATTAAAATAAGGAAAACATTGTCGAAAATCGGACAAAACCAAATCAAAAACTCATGATATTATGTTGACGTTTCGGTTAATTTATAACCATCTTCAGAACTACAAGAATAGTAGAAAAAAGTTTACAAAATACGTAATATAAATTTTAAAAATTAAAATTTGATAATAGAATTTTCTTATTTTTTTTTGTCATGCAGGGGTATACAAATGTTATATCGTTGAATTCTGAAAAATATATTGAATGAATAAATAAAAAAATAAAGTTCTTATTTAAAATGGGAAAATTGCACCCTGTATTTTGAGAATCACTGATCTAAAAATTTATTGTTTCGCTCATTAAAATAGTGTTATAAAGTAGCGTGATGGCCGCGCGGGTTGGGGGCTTGACTCAAAACCCTAAGGTCGTGGGTTCGGGTCCCACCCGTGACTGCTATTTACAAAGGACATATATCGGCATATGATAGTAGCAGTTAGTTCGATATAATTAAAAAAATAATAGAAATTGTTTGCTAATTTAACACTCTGTACGTAGATTAAGATGCAAAAAAAAATTTTTCTTCAAAATTTTCCTGCATTCTCTAAAAAATACAAAGGAATATTCCATAAAAATAAATGCTCGGCAATCTCTCATCGGTTATACAATTCAGGACATTTTAACACTAATATGAGGCATTTCGATTCATCCCCAATTTTGTAATGAACATTAGGACTAATATTAATAATAAGAAAAACAATCATTTGTCACTATTTCTCAATCAGCCAGTATATAAAATAAAAATTATTTAAAGGTTGGAAAAACTTTCAGAACTCTTTGATAAATAATAAAGAATTATTTGTGTATAAAGTTCTGTTAATTAAATAAAAATTAGAAAATAGATATTTTTAAGTTTAGTGCTATGATATATATTATAAATAACATGATTATTTTAATAATAAATTTCTTATAAATAATTTCACACATTTGTTTTTATTTGTAATATTTCAACGAAGTCTATGTTTTTCGGCAACCGTATGAGTACGAAACACTTTTTCGACATACTCTGTTTTTATTGCATTGTAAAAAAATATTGGTAAATTTCTTGCAGTTTTATTTTTACAAAAGCATCGGAAAAATTTCTTGTAGTTATCTGAAAACTGCAATTTTTGTCAAATATAATATTTAAAATACCTACACTGTAAGAGATAATATTTAAGACACCATCGTATGCATTAGTTGATAGGATTTTACTATTAAAGTGACTTGAACAAAATATATTTGCATTTAAGGGTAGATTACTTAATGTATACTTAGGCAACACTTTCTACACAGCTGTATGTCCAATATATTTATTTCCTGGAAATCAATACACATTTTAATATATAAATTACTTCTAAATTATATGTAGTTTTAAATATTTATTGATGTTTCTTAACTTTATGTACTCTACAATTTCCAAATATGTTATTGTTAAACACATATAATTATTCTTTTAGTGTAAAATTAACGTTTGAAAATAGTCCATATAAAATTCCATAAGCACTAACACATAGACATTCACGCACACAATCATAGTGCCGGTAACATCGCTGTTATATTACCGACTGAAATTCATACAAACCTTAAACTTTTTACCATTAGTTTGAAATTCAATATTGCCGATTCTATGGCGATTTTCGATAAAGGAATTATTTTATCATAAAATTTCATCTTTGTTTTATTCAATAAAACAGAAACTAGCAAAGGCCTCATTTTTCGTGGGCCTCGAATATCAGTTGGTACACGTATATATATATATATATATATATATATATATATATATATATATATATATATATATATATATATATATTATAACAAAAATAAAACGTATAGTAATAAAAATATATTATTATAAATAATTATTTGTTATAAACAAGTCAACCATACGCTACCTGGATGATGAACCCGGATGGAACGGTTGAACCGCGGCTAGACTCAGTGAAGAAGGGATGAGTCGGAATAAAGTGATCGGTAGATAATAAAAGGGCGCCAGCCGGCCTGAGCCGCGACCGGTTCAACAAAAGTATGACGGCCGACAAAATTCGGGATGCTTCCCAGGTGTCAAATATTTTAATAACAAGATGGGAATGCGGGAAATTAATAATATATTGAAGCAACTAACGAGAAAGTTACACGGGACACAATAGTTGATACTACAAGATAACTGGATACATACGGTACATACATTTAAAATGTGACAATATATAGTTAATTTCAAACAAAAAAAAGACAATGAACAAGTATTCTGGCTTAGCTGTAATGGCATCCAGGCGCTAACGGGAGAGGTGGCAGCAGTGGAGCAATTCGATCTGCCAGCCGGATGTCCAAAATCGTCAATTCCAATATGGCGGCAAGCACGTGAAATCGGAACGTCGTGCAGCGTCACTTCCGCTACACGTGGTCTTTCCCAAACTGCTGGGCTTAATTCCTCGGTAGTGACTATCAGGAACTTCCAGGCAATGTCAGCGAGCGAGCACGCACACAGCAACGCATATGCCAGGAACTCGGGCATACAGAACGAACCAAAAATGGAACGAACAGGCTGACCAGCCACAAAAATACGTAAACACGTAAAACGTAAAATAAAACGTAAGTACAACGTAACGTGAAACGTACAATAAAAACGAACGTAAAAGTGAACGTAGACGTAAAAATGAACGTAGACGTAAAAGCCTGCAATTAGGGCCATGTAAAACTACTGAACGGACTAACTTTACTTGACAAAGGCAGATTCAATAACAAATGAATAGAAATCTTTACTTGAGTTCTTGGGCGGCTTTCAAGTGGTAGAAAATATGTGACTTTTCCTATTGGAAACTTAATCCGGAACAACTCCGCTGAATAATGCAATATTCACTAAATGGCACTATCTTTGTAATCCCCACAAGGGTATTTCGCAAACAAAACTGGTTTGCCGAAATATAATTGAAATAGCCCAACTTCCAATATCAAAATCTCACACTTCCGCAACAGACGTCGTTCGAAAAGACAAAAAAAAAGAATGAATTCGTTCGAAATCGAACCTGTGAAATTTTGCCAAGAAAAGAGAGCGATGCGCGAAGACAAAGATAGCCTCCGCCTAAATTTGAACGGTGCCGGTAAAGAACATACCTAGCAGATCGTATTATCGACAGAGCGTTGACAGCTAAACAAACAGATGTGATTAATCAACAAAATTAAAGCAACGAAAGCAAGAGAAACTGAATCTAAGTTTTACTATTAAATGGAATACTACAACGAGAGCGAAATCTAAATAAAGCTAAGTATCAGAAGGATCTAAACGGTCAATATCTAATCGATAATTAAGTTTCAGGAATTTGACGACGAAGGAAAAATAAACAAAAACAAAAAAGTACGGAAAGCATGCAATAAAACAAAACTGCAGAATACAAAAAAAAACCGTTACAATATATATATATATATATATATATATATATATATATATATATATATATATATATATATATATATATATATATATATATATATATATACATATATATATATACAGGATGTAGAATTAAAATGTGGCGAATAAATTCAATGTTATTTTTTAAATATTGCTGTATCTCTTTACCTATTCACTTTAGAGCAAAAGCGTGAATACAAAAATTGTTCAGAAATTAAAAAACGCTTCCTATAAAGTAAATTTCATTACATAAATGTGAATAGTTCACGAGATATTAATTAAATGAAATGCAAAATTTATTCGAATTTTTTGTAGATTGCGTTGGAAAATTAAACAAATGAACTGAATATTTGACATATTGTAAAAGAGTTTGACATTTGTTTGTTACAGTGTTGTAATATTTGTTGAACAAGTTTTTGAAGAATATTGTGAGGAAATAGTGAATAAATTTCAAGGGCACAAAATGTTTGAAGTATTTATTATAAAATAAGAAAAATACATTATATTGCTACTATAATTTTAACAAATTATTTATTTATAAATTTACAAGAAATGTTCGAATAAGTTTCCATTTACTGCTAAGCAATGCCCTAACCGATCATAAAATGCTTGGCGCACATTACTTGCTTCACATTCTCTTATAATTGTATTTTTTTAAATATCAATGATTGCAATTTTAGTTTTATAAATTTTTTCTTTTAAGAAAAAGTCATTTGGCGCCAAATCCGGAGAACGGGCTGGCCAGTTAATTGTACCCCCACGACCGATCCACGAATCTGGAAAGTATTCATCTAAGTATGCATTTACATCTCTTGCAAAATGTGCTCGGCAGCCGTCATGCTGGTACCAAATAATTTGATTTTCCCTGGATCTTATTTCCAATTCAGGTCCATTATCGTTTTGAAGAAGATTCAAATACTTTACTCCATCTAAAGCTCCATCAATAAAAAACGGTCCAATAATGTGCGATCCAAAAATACCTGCCCACACATTAACTTTTTGGCGATACTGGGTATGGGTTTGAAGAACCAAACGAGGATTATCTTTACTCCAATATCGATGGTTTAGCACATTAGGCTCGCCGTTCAAAGTAAAAGACGTTTCATCCGAGAAACAAATGTTATTTAAGAATTATCTATCTAAATTCGCTTTGTTCATCATTGTTTCACAAAAATCAGTTCTTGCCATTTCATCAGCTTAAAAAATTTCTTGATGTGTAGCGTACTTATAAGACTTGTAATTTTCTGATTTTAATATTTTATGAACTGTTGAAAAATGTATGTTTAGTTCAGAAGATATTTGACGCACGCTACAATATGATATTCAAGTATGAACAACAGCCAACGTAGCTAGACGTTCTCAGTGTGTTCCGGCGTCCTTGCTTAAGTTAATTCAAAATTTTGAGTGAAACATATTTTATTTTTTGCTGTTTTCTTCGTTATTTTTCGCTATTTCTAAAATGCTTACGCGAGACGATCGTGACACCATCACCACGATGATCACTGCATCTTTGACGCGATTAAGTGCAAATAAAGAGTTTGTAGAGCTAATTGTAAAAGATGTAACGGCAGCCGTGACAGAAGTGTTTGCTGCGAAATTTAAGATATTGAACGATGAACTAAAAATTCTTAAAAAAGAAAACAGTGTTATGAAAGAGTCGTGCGTGCCATATGAAAAATATGTGGACAATTTGGAGCAGTACACCCGCCGAAATAATATCCGTATATTTGGACTTAAAGAATCTGCCAAAGAGTCAGTAGACGATCAAGTGCTAAATCTCTGTCGCAATAATTTAAGAATAGATATTTCAAAAAACGACATCGACCGCTGCCATCGAATAGGAAAGCCCAAGAAGGACACCACCAGACCTGTGATTGTGAAATTTGTGAGTCATAATGTGTTTAGTGAGAAGAAAAAGTTGAAGGGCTCTGGCATCACCATCCGCGAGGACCTCACAAAATCCAGGCTCACTCTTCTAAAGGCAGCAGCAGATAAGTTTTCTTTTCAAAATGTTTGGACTTTTGATGGACGTATTTTTGCTTTTGTTAAAAGAGATGGAAAAGACAGTAAAATATGTATAAATAATTATGCTGACTTAGAGTTTGATGAAAAGTCTTATTCACGGTCTACATATCTTTCACAAGACAACTTATAAATGCTCAATCTAGTATAAAATGTATTTTTTCTATTTAACTTTAATCGTTTTGCAATATTTTTTATTTTATTTTATTTTTGTCAACTAAGCCAGATCAACTGCATGTTCTGAACGTCAGTCAAATCTTGCTTAATTGATTGTCTGATTCGGTAGTGTTTTGTCTATAATTGCTAAAACACCTGTTTTTGACACAGAGTTCATTGAACCCACAATTTACTATGTTTATATGTGGTCAAATAAATGTGAGACCGTTAAATTCATGTTTCTCAAAATTTAAAGATTTTCTATACAATTATAATTTCGATATCCTAGCGGTAACTGAAACTTGGATTTGTGACACTTCCCCCTCTCATTTATATCATATCGATGGTTACAATTTATTTAGCGGACATCGAACACATAAAAGAGGTGGGGGTGTTGCTTTTTATGTGCGCAATGGTATTACTTGCAAGATTTTAGATATTTCATTTGTCACCAGTAATAAAATCGAACATCTATGGATACAATTTACTAGTCAAACCCTTAAATATATATTCGGTGTTATTTATAACCCTAATGTAGACTCTTATAAAGAACTAGATATTTTAGATCCAATATTAACTGAGTTTTTGCCTCAATGTGATTATTTACTTTGTATGGGAGACATAAATGTGAATTTATTATTAAATGATGTACGTGAACATTCTTTTCTAATTTACTATCTGCTAATGATATGCATCAGTTAATAACGAGTTATACACGACCATCTTCTAAAACTCTCCTTGATGTTATTGTAATATCTGATAAGTCACTGTGCTCATTCACAGATGTAATTGATGGTACTAATATCTCTGACCATAATTGCGTTTACTGTATGTTACAATTACCTAAACCCTCTATTATTGAGAAATATTACTCGTTTAGAGATTTCAAGGAATTTACCTATGAGAATTTTTTTGCTGATTGCGACCTTATCCACTGGAATCATATTCTAACATTAAATAATATTAATGATAAGTTAGATTATTTAAATAATAATATTATTGCATTGTTCGATAAACACGCCCCTATAAAAACTATAAACATTAATAAAAATTATTGTCCCTGGATCACTCCCGTGATAAAAATTATGCAGCGTAAAAGAGATAAAGCGTTAGCTGAATTTAAAAAGTTTAAAACTGAATCGAAATATAATTTTTACAAACAACTTCGTAATCTAACTACTGCAGCTATACGTAGGGAAAAACAAGTATTTCTTGAATGTGAAGTTAATAATAGTTCAAAAAATACCACCAAACTGTGGAATAATCTAAGACGATTAGATGTTAAGGGCGAAGTAGCAAAGAATATTCCGGAAGTTCTCTGGGAACCAAATATCTATGCGCAATACATGTTAAACAAAGTCGGCACCTCTAATATCAGTATTCAGACCAAATATTTTTATGAAAAAATGTATCAATGGAGCAACCGGGTGTACCCTTTATGTTTCACTGTATTGACAGCGATGCAAGTTCAACAAATTTTATCTAAGCTAAAATCGAATGCTACAGGTGCAGATAATATTTCGCGTAAGATGATTATGATAATTTTACCTTACATTCTGGATTATGTTACGCACATTATAAACACCTGTATTATTGATAGTATCGTCCCTGATGTTTGGAAAATTGCAATTATTAAGCCAATTCCAAAACAAGCGAATTGTGCTACATTCGATGATTTGCGTCCTATTAGTATATTGCCCGTACTGTCTAAAGTTCTTGAGAAAGCATGTAGTGATCAAATCATGAAATATGTAACGGAAATAAATATTCTCCCTAAATGTCAATCTGGATTTAGAAAAGGGCATAGCACTAATACATGCTTATTAAATATCATTGATGAAATTTTAAATAACTATAACCAAGCAAAATTATCTCTTCTTATCCAAGTTGACTTCTCCAAAGCATTCGATATGATTAATCATAGCATGCTACTTGCTAAGTTTAGGTATTACAACTTTTCGGACAGTGCTCTTCAGTGGTGTAAAAGCTATCTAAACAACAGACATTTTCAAGTTAGCATGTCATCGAATGTAGATACAAAATTTTCATCGCTTTTTCTACTTCAGTGTGGTGTGCCGCAAGGATCTATTGTTGGACCCTTATTTTTCTTATTTTATATTGCAGACATGCCTTCTGTTTTTAATTATTGTTCTGTACATTCGTATGCCGATGATACGCAAATTGTTGCAACAGTATGTCCATCAAATACTTTAGAACAATGCGCAATTATTAATGATGAGTTAAAACAACTAGTCTGTTGGGTCAATAACAATGGACTTAAGATTAATGCTAATAAATCATACCTTATGATTTTTGGCAACTTTGATATACCCAATATTTTATTGAATGGAATAATTCTTCAGCGTAGCAGCGTCACAAAAATCTTCGGTGGCAGTGGCGGTGGCGGTGGCAGGGCGGTGGCGGCGCGGTGGCGGGGTGCGATGAGTCATGGGGTGCCAACGGTCAGCTTGGGGTCATTGAACTTGCACCTGGTATTAATTAGGTCATTGACCAGCACACCTGCAGTAATTGCTCCCTGGAGGTGCAACCGTCAAACACACGTGCAGCACGCGTCATAAGACACCTGATATTAATTAGGTCATTACCCCAGGCACGCGACTTACGCACCTGGTATTAATTAGGTCATTGTCCTGACGTGCACGTGCAAAGGTATTGAAACACACGCGTCTCAACCCGGGTACGCAACCCCACATATGCACCTGGTATTAATTAGGTCATTGCCCGGCGTGCAATTGAGTCTGACATGTCTAACGGAATGTTACTGACCTATGGTAAACACACGCGTCTCAACTTGTAAAAACTAGTTTTTATGCAGGGTGATGACGTCACACAGTCCACCCAGGCACGCGACTTACGCACCTGGTATTAATTAGGGCATTGTCCCGACGTGCACGTGCAATGTTACTGAAACACACGCGTCTCAACTTGTTAAAAACTAAGGGGCAGTGAAATGAAACAAGTAATATTATTTTATTTTATTTATTCAAAAATACATGGTACATTATTGTTACAAACTACTTACAGCGCTAGTTAATGGATTATACTTAATTATTCTATCATGCAGAATTAAACAATAAGCAGATGTATTCTCGGGTACATTAGCATGCGTTTCAAATTCCAATCTTATATCTACACTACCAGATTTTAACAATTCAGGCTGATAGGTGCAATCTATATCTGCCAGTGGAGCTATAGTAGAAAACTCATGAGGTGTAAATATTGGTTGACACTGACGTTCATAATAAGTCAATTGAAACTGAGCATACATTTCATACAACATAGCCCACTGGTTGTTATTAAAATTCAAGTTTAAGCTGTCGTAGGGATAGATTTCTGAGTTTAAATAAAGTTTAATATTCGTTAAATTACAGTGATCAAACTGACTCATATTTTTATCATGTTTATTTTTGGGATCTGTCTGCAATCCAACGATGACGAAACGTGGTGTCTCCAGCTGTGTTGCCGTCTTGATGGGCCAAGAGTGCCGCTGTGTTTTCTGCAGTAACGGGTACTCATGCAGCTCCCAACTTCGGAATGCAATTTGCAAGTCAACACTCTTCTCCAAAAATCGTAAAAGTGACAGCCGCTCAGCATCAACCACAGATATATGTGGCATCTTCCAATACACTTTACTTAATTCGATTTTCATATTTTCACTTGCAGAACTGTTTTCAACTGCATTTACATCTGAACTGCTACGTATAAGTACTAATTCTTGACGTAAATTTAAAATTATCGTTTTAAAATCTTCACAAAAACCCAGAAGCATGTTTAACGGAATGATTACATTAAAATTCCCCTTACTGTCAATAATGTGTTTGGTAATATCAGTTGTAGGTGACCAACCTGCGATTTGTAAATGTTTACTTTCATCGGTATTATAAGATGCATAACCTTTCATAGTCGAAGTTAAACCGGGATTTCTTACTCTATCTATATCTACACCGCCAATTTCATAACGAATTTCATTAAATAGAAATGCAAAGGCATTGTTAACTAATTTGGCTGTACTAGACACTTTGTTATCATGTGTAAGACGTTTACCTTTAATGTAAAGCATGCTATTCCACGGAACTGTATAAACATCCTGTTGTTGGATAGGAATTAGAATTTCATCATTATTATTTAAAGTTGTAGAAGCATAATGCTGATGGGTATGTTTTTCAGCACGAATAATAGCGTCATCAAATAAAGCTTTTTCACTCACATTTAGTATATTAGCATTCATGATGATGAATACAAAGAATAAAATTTTTAGATTTTTATATTTAATTCTTATCCAAACAACAATAGCAGTGAATCGCTTCCGGTGTTTATCCAGATTGAACTTTGAATCCCAGAGATTTAAGGAACTGATAATTTATAGGTGTTAACTCACTAGCGGCTTTCACACTAATGCGGGCACTATACGCACGTTCGCTGTATTTATTATTAAACTTAATCCCCATTTTGTCGCTTAAGGTGTAGTCTTACTGTGATCACTTCTCGTTTAAAATTGATCAAATCCCTATTTTGGTCTACTATATTAAGGGTTAAGGATGATATTGTACTTGTATTGATTGGTAAATATATAACTTGACTTGAAGTTTCTATAATTTTAAATCCAGGTGGAACGCGCGGGAAAAATTCATGTAGTATATGAACTGTGTTACTGTTTGAATAAGAATTAGTAGTTATGCTACACTCAATACATATTGCATTTACTTTAATAATTGATACGGGGTTATCAGACACGTTTAATTGATTTGCAGCTAATTTACGATGTTCAAATCCTAATAAACTACCGATTGAATCATTTGGCTCGAAATTGATAATGTGATTACTTTTTATTTCACACTTAAGCGTATTATTATTTGCCTGAATATCAAGTTTAGTTTTCGAATCTACTTTTCTCTGCAAATATTTATTTATATCATCTACTTCGTACGAACCTTCAGGAATTTCAATAATTTTGCTGTCTGAATAAAATTTGTTATTATTTTTATCAATATTTGGTATAGCATTATATACTTCAAAATTAATTAAACCAAGAACATATTCAGATTTTTCATCGAGGGCTATCGGGGGGTAAAAATTTCTATTAATCGTGGAGCTATCACCAAATAATGTGAATGTGTATGACATGACGGTTAAACAAACACTAACAAATTTTCACGCCTGCTAGAAATGATAAACACAAGTGTCCGCATTTCACGCTGTTATAAGATTGGTATGCATGGTGATTGTATTGTATTCTAGAGTTCTTACCGAAATATGTAATTAGTTCTTTGAGAGGTTGTAAGTCACCAAAACTGTCAAAATATATAACCAGATTGTTACGCTTTCGATAGGCAATCCAATGCGTACCACCCCCGTTGTTAGAATCCAGGTTGACAATTCCACATTCATTGAGTTTAATTTTTTTAGGTAACTTATTTCTCATTAAAACCCCCCTAAAACATGGAATATGTAATAATTTTACGTACTTATTTAAGTCAATATTAGTTAACGGTCGAGATGGTAACTTTATTGGTAGTTTTTTGACGGTAACGGCTTCAAGTAGAGTCCAAGCCCTTTTCTGTATGGTTTCAAATATAATCCTTTTCCCATAGCGACGGCCTCCATTAATTTATTGTGACGCTCACTTTCTTTTAATTGCTCGGCGAGAAATAATTAATTAATAAACGCTTAAATCTAGGTAAGGAATCGCCAAATATGTCAATGTCAATGATACATGATATACTATTATATGCTACACAGAGTTGTCTTATAGGGGATTTCAATTCATAATTAGTCCTAGCTCTTTTGCAATGAAATAGTGCTTTATTTCTTGAAGTGACCCGTGGAATATGAAATAATATTAGCTCAAGACTACATGCATCATCAATATTGTTATTAATTAATTTATATAAGTAGAGAGATGATTGTAAAGTTCTTCTGCTACTTAATGACATTAAGTTCACTTCAGGCAATAAATTAGAATAGTCTTCGTCCCAACTAGGATATTGTCCATGCAATTTAAAATAACAATATTTCATAAATTTATGCTGAATAGACTCAATTTTAGCTACGTATCTGTTATAAATTGGATTCCAGATTTGTAGACAATATTCTAGCTTAGAACGGACAAATGCGCAATATAAGCTTTTAAGTGTTCTTATTTTACAGAAAGACCGACAGTTTCTAAATACAAATCCGAGATTTTTGTAGGATGTTCTTACAGTAGTCTCAATGTGTACATTAAATGATAATTTAGTGTCAAATATAATCCCAAGATCTTAGAACTGAGTTACTCTCTCAAGCGAAATAGTTTCCGTTTGGTATGCATAAGTGTAAACATATTTTTTAACTAAATAACTCATTATCTTGCATTTGCTGAAATTAAAGAATAATTTTGAATTATGAGACCATTTTAAAATATTGTAGATGTCGTTTTGTAACAGAATACAATCATTAATTGAGTTAATAGTTTTATAAATTTTTATGTCATCAGCATACAAAAGTATTTGAGAATGTTGAATGGAGTCCACCACATCGTTAATGAAAATATTGAATAACAGGGGGTCTAAATTCGAACCTTGGGGCACACCAGAAGTAGAAATGAACGAGTTTGATTTAAAGTTATTAAAATACACAGTCATTTCACGATCTGTAAGGTAGGAATTGAAAAAATGAAGAAGATCGTCGCTGAAGTGAAAAAATTTGTCAAGTTTTTTCAGAAGTACACTGTGATTTACACTGTCGAAAGCCTTTTTAAAATCAGTATATATCACATCAACTTGATAGTTGTCACGTATAGAATTAAGGGTGAAGTCAGTGAAATTCATAAGGTTAGTCACGGTAGATCTACCGGACATGAATCCATGTTGATGGCGAGAAATATGTGTAGAAGTTGAGTTATATAAATACTTATATAGAATTGATTCAAAGATTTTAGAGATATTAGAAAGTATAGTAATAGGACGATAATTTGCGATATCTGTATTGTCACCAGTTTTGAAGATAGGACAAATGAATGATTTTTTAAGAATAGAAGGAAAGTGATTAGTTGATAAAGATAGATTAAAAAGAAAATGTAATGGTTTAACAAGAAAGTGACTACATGCTTTAATGATATATGAAGGCAAGTGATCAGGGCCAGGATTACGAGAAGATTTAAGTTTCCTAATCGCAAGTACGATGTCATCTTCAGTAATGTTAGATATTTTTATAGTATTAGAGTTAATATCAGTTGAGCCTATATAAATATTTGAATCAGTATCTACAACAGAATATACACTAGAAAAGTAATCTGCAAATCCTTGGACTATGTCTGCAGTATTATCAAAAGACATGTTGTGAAGATGCATATTACCCGGGATTCGTGAAACACGTTTTTTGTTATTAATGTAATTTCATATATTGGTAGGATTCGTTGACAAATTGTTTTCAATACCGTCTAAATATTTCTTGTGTTCAAACTTAATCTCTTTCTTAATAAAAGAACGAAGATTTTTAAATTCACTGAGATAAGTTTCAGTTTTATGTGTTTTAAACAATTTCAAAAACTGTTCTTTACGTTTAATATTCTTAATTATATTATTAGTAAACCAAGGTGAAAATTTTGATGTTTTTCTTATGTTACATGGGATACATTTGTTCATGATTTCATACAAGGTTGAATAGAATATGGAAAAAGCTGCGTCAATATCATTATACTGAAATAGAAAATCCCAATTGCACACAGAGAGTAAATTATATAAAAGATGAAAGTCTGCATTGCGAAAGTTATATGTATTTGAATTCAAGTTAAATGAAGAAATAATAGATTTTACGGTTAAAACAGAAGGCAGAGTAATAGATAGTGCAGGATGGAGAGGATCTTCTTCAACAATAGGATTCATATCTCGAACAACCGCACACGACAAGTTTGATATGACGACATCCAGAATTCGGTTTGAAGAGTTTGTGACATTGTTATACTGTCTTGCATTTAAAAAAGAAATGAAGTTCTGATAATTAGATATTATATTATCTGAGTAATTTAGATTCATGGAATCTACAAGTTTTGAGATATGTAAGTCACCAACAATAATGAAATTATCATCTAGTAGAGGCACATAGCATGAAAGACTTTCGAAAATGTAATTATGTTGCTCTACTGAAATCGGTGGAGGACAATAAATAACAAATACATAGAAAAATGTATTGGGCGAGAGAAAAATTTTAGTGCCAACGATATCTGATAGAGAGTTAGGATGAAAAGTTATATTTAAAAAGACAGATTTAAATTTATTATTAACAGCACATAGAACACCGCCGCCACGGACTTTTCCTGAAATTGATGTGTCTCTATCTCTTCGATACACATTGTAGTGAGACATAAATAACTCTGAGGTATGCACACTATCACTCAACCAAGTTTCAGTTAGGGAAACGACGTCATAGTCCGTAGAACAACAATTATTGTAAAAAATATCTAGTTTAGTATTTAAACCTCTAACATTTTGATAAAATATATGCATGATAATAAATTACAGAGAAAAAAAAATAAGTTATTTTTGCAGTGTATGACAAAAATGAATTAAAGTAAGATGAGTAAGTACTACAGTGTAAAGACCTTGATAAAAATAAGTAACTTGTTGAAACCCCGAGTAAGACAACAAGAGCAATGACCTATGAAAATAATAGTTGTTACTTGTTTATAAGCGCGAATGAGTAAATGTTGAAGACAGCTGTTAAATGAAATGAAATAAAAAATGATATATGCGATTGAGTATTAAGCTCGCAGATAAATGTATCACCGATATCGACATTGATGACGCCCCGCATAGTTATATTTAACAAAAATTTAGAATTACAAATTTTAACAAAAAATTAAATAAGGTCTGAATACGACAGTCTTTTAATACTACGATCATTAGATTTCACGTATATGATGCCATCAGTTGACCACACATTTCGAAAACCGAATTTAGCGCACGCTTGTTTAAAAAGATCTAACCTGGATTTAGTTAAGTCTTCTTTTATAATTATTTTCGTTCCGCGGAGTTGCTTACGATTATTGATAATCAGAGAGCGAGTTTTATACGAGCAAAATTTAACTATTATAGGGCGCGGTCTCGATGTACTGGCAGAGGGAGAATGAAAGTCTCTTTTACCTGTTCGATGGCATCGGTCAATTAGAACAGGACTCACGTTCACTTTTAGATTTTCACTGAACACAGATCGCACAACTTCACCGATGTTTTCATTTACCATCTCCGGAACCCCAAACACGCGGATGCAATTTCGACGGGAGTACTGCTCTTGTTGGTCCAATCGTTCCTCCAGGATCTTGTAGTCGGCGGTGAGTTCGGCGATGGCATTCTCATAGTAAGCTTTTTGTTCCTCAAGCTTGCGATCAAGACGTTGAATAACATTATCGACGAGCTTGTCGATAAAATCACCATTCGCGAGTAACGCGGCGACAGTTTCTTTTATTATGGCTGAGAGGTGCCGTGTACTAGTGCCCATTGTTGCCATATTCGGAGGTAAAAAGATAGAGTAAATTCAGTAGATTTAAATACGACGGAGCGTCAAGGAAACACGTCTACTCGCGACAACACAAATATCGTATAAATTATTGCGACTATTTAAACGAGACACGTCTTAACACATTCACAGTTAGTGATTAACTGCGGTCGCGCACGTTCCTAAGCTTATCTTATACAAAATTCAGTTCGTCAAACAAAATAATAACCTGAACGTTAAAAATTATGATTTCGAAAACAGCGATAAATATCGGCGTCATAGTGCATTATTACCAAGTACAGTCAGATGTATAATAGCGGGGCCGTCAGGATGCGGTAAAACAAACGTAATGATTGCATTGCTAGAACATGAGAATGGCTTACGCTTTCAAAATATCTATATTTATTCAAAATCTTTATTTCAACCGAAATATGTATACTTGAAAAACTTATTTGAACCTATTAAAGACTTAGGTTATTTCGCGTACAATGACAATGTTCAAATTAAAAAGCCGTCCGAGGCAAAGTACAATTCTATATTTATTTTCGATGATGTCGCATGCGATAAACAGGACATAATTCGAGAGTATTTCTCAATGGGCCGCCATCAAGCTATAGACTGTTTCTATATATGTCAAACTTATACCCGAATTCCTAAGCATCTCATAAGAGATAACGTAAATTTCTTAATATTGTTTAAGCAAGATGAATTAAATTTAAAACAAGTTTATATGGATCATGTGAATACTGACATGTCATTCGAAACGTTTAAAAATATGTGCTCTAGTTGTTGGCGTGATAAGTATGATTTTATAGTTATTGAAAAAGATAGTGATCTTAATGCAGGGCGTTACCGCACGGGGTTTGATCAATATATTATAAATAATCTTGGTGATGAGTGAAGCAGTTAGTCAGTGTCCAGTATTGATTGAGTGAAGATCAGCACAGAGTTGTATATCTGATCAGTTTATTACCCAGTTCGTCAGAGCCGTTCGCTAGTTCAACTGATAGCTGTTACCTGTTCGTCAGAGCTGTTCATTTGTATAACAGACCTGTTCTTTATCTAATTATCAGCTCATCAGAGTCGTTCACCAGTTCAAAGTTGTTCAAACCTGTTCAATTACCTGTTCAAAGCTGTTCATTTGTATAACAGACCTGTTCATTATCTGATTATCAGTTCGTTAGAGCCGTTCACCAGTTCAACTGATAGCTGTTATCTTTCAAATATATTGCTAGTAATATATCAACAGTAAACGTGAAGCATGAAATTAAAGAAGAACCAAAACTGGAAATGGATGAAAGAGAAAACGAAGAAGAAAGACCACCTACAAGTAAAAGAAGGACGACACCTCAATTTTTAGAAACTAGTGTTGTAGCGGGAACAGAGGGGGCTGAAGATTTTGGTGCTGACGATGTGTTTGAAGAAGCGGGAAAAGATACAACATCTACATCACTCTCTAGAGCGGACATAAGTCGTCCATCGCTATCTAGAGAAGGCATTGAGCAGCTAATGAGGCATCCATCATTCATAGAATACTTAGAGCAATATGATCCATTGCCGAGGTATTATATTGAAAAGATGTTAAATGATGATAAAGATTCATTTGATTTTAAATATGGTGTACGGCATGATCCTGATTCTGACAAATTTTATATTGGTGACTCTGAAATTAAAATTGGTGGTAAAGATATTGCTATAAATAATTTAACATATACGGGAACAACTGATTTGTATGAGTTACTTATCAAAAAAGAGCCCACAGGATATACTAAAGTTGATCATACAAATTATATTGATATTGTGAAACGAACAAATGCTCATAGGCGGCACTATGCAGCTAGTGGACAAATATCGGGCTCTAAGTCGAGGAAATACACTCAGGTTATTGGTCCAATGGTAGATCCTCATTTAAGAAAGATTTCAGCTCCCAGGAAACCAAGCTCTAAATCAGTTACTGGTAAAAGTTATTTAAAAACATTCAATAAAAACCGTGTAGTGGAAGTATGTACATTGGGATAATATAAATGAAATTGTTGATCGTCTTCGTCTCCTAATTGCATCACGTGACGCGGGGCATACAAATCATGAGAATGAGATTATTTCTATAATTGAGGAGTTAAAAGAGGCCAATGTTATTGAATAATTTCTTTTTAGTTATGACTCTGGACAAGTTCGGACGTCATATTGAGTTGCATAGAACTAAAAAGTATATTAATAATAAATTTGTTGCTCTTACAAATACTCATCAGGCAACTGTTCAGGAGTTAAATAAAAATTTTAAAAGAGATATCGGTGATGTTAAGGATAAAGTTAAAATTGAATTATTATCTGAAATAAATAATTATTTAAAAAAATTGAGAAATATTGTTATTTTACAACTAAACTTAACTTTGCAGGGTGAAAATTATGATATCATTAACGGTTTTGATAAAAAGCATTATAAATTTCCGTGCGCTGGACGAGTACTTGAATGTCGATTTAATCAAGAAAATATATCTTTAAATTATAGTATTAATGCTACTAAACGCGTTTCATTTATTGAAAATAAAAATATTATGCGTAATTGATAAATTGAAATTTAAGATTAGAAAACTTATATCTGGAAATAATATTAGAAACGGCTGTATATCATGTCGAAAATTAAGCGAGAAGTTGTCAAAGAATTGCATAAATCTGCGCGTGTAAATTTCCCAAGAAGACGGGTGATTATTAAGGGTTTGAATGAATTATTTCAAGCTGATTTGGTGGAAATGATACCCTACGCCAGGTTAAATAGAAGTTTTAAATATATTTTAGATGTTATTGATGTATTCTCCAAATTTATATGGACGCGAGCAATAAAAAATAAGTCAGGGCGTGATGTAACTGCTGCAATGAAAGATATATTTAATAAAAGTTATCGCATTCCTAAAAATATTCACACTGATTTGGGAAAAGAATTTTATAATAAAGATTTTAAACAGTTAATGGAAAAACACAATATCAATCATTATTCAAGTTTCAGTAATAAAAAGGCTAGTATTGTGGAGAGAGTGAATAGAACTTTAAAGAATGCAATGTGGAAGCGTTTTAGTTTACAGGGGTCATATAAATGGCTTAATTTATTACCTGAACTAACTGAGTTATATAATGTGACAAAACACAGAACAATTAATATGAAACCTAGAGATGTTAATAAAAGTAAAGAAAAGCTTCTACTTGATACTGTTTACAGTAATATAAAAATAGCTGGTATTGCAAAATTTAAAGTAGGTGATTTTGTGCGAATTAGTAAATATCGGAGTGCATTCGTTAAGGGATATACACCAAACTGGTCTAATGAAATATTTACTATAGATCAAGTGAAATTAACAAATCCAGCTACATATATCCTTAAGGATTATTCTGGTCAACTTATTCAGGGCGGATTTTATGAGCAAGAATTGCAAAAGGTAAAATATTCTGATGTGTATTTGGTGGAAAACATTCTTAAGCGAAAAGGTAATCAAGTTTACATAAAATGGCTTGGTCTAAATAACACGCATAACAGCTGGATAGATAAAACTAATATAGAATAATGTGTACAAAGCAGTGTTACTGCATCGGCTGAGATTTCTCAGCAACATAGGTGAGTGGTTCATCACAGTTTATAAAACTTTTATTGAAATTATGCAAAATTTTGAGGGGGAAGAATGTTCAACAAACTTCCATCGAAATTCATAAATTGCTAAAAATTTACAATGTTAGAGCGATGGACCCCCACCACCAATTTATAAGTGCTTTTGATGTATCGAATAATGCGGGCATGCGACTAGCTGGGCCTGCATATAAAAGATTCGTCACTGCTCGCTGCACTTATTACTTACCATTCACTCAAAATGAATACATTTATTGTTGATATACAAGGTTTTAAAATTTTTAAAGATAATATTGAAACATTTATTTTTAAAGAAATTGCGGTAATAAATCTTGCAACAGGAATATGTCAGTATGAAATGATTGAACCGCCTTTTCCATGGGGCGAGTTGGATTATAAAAGTAAACAGAATGTTTTATGGTTAACTAAAAATTATCATAATTTAGAGTGGAATTTTGGTGATATACCATATGAAAATCTGTCGGATACTGTCAATTCCATGTTCTCTCCCAGCGTTGACAAAATTTATGTCAAAGGGTTAGAAAAAATATGCTGGCTTAAAAATATTATAAAGTCAAAAATTAATATTATAAATATTGAGAACTTAAACTGTCCTGTTCTAAAAGATCTAAGTAATCCTAATTTAGATTATTGCAATGTTCACGTTAAACACTGTGCTATACGGAATGCGTATGCATTAAAAGATTGGCTTAAAGAACGTTTTACAAGATATAAGTCTTTGCAATTATTTTTCAAAGAAGGTCTACTATCTTTCATGTTGGACGAAGAAATTGCTACTCTACCAATGGAGTTTGTTATGGTGTTTGCGGGGCGTGAAATCGAAAATTTGTGGGTTAGATTTCCTAGATCCTGGCAAGACGATGAAGAATTTCAAAAACATCGAAGCTGCTTCAAACATGTTAGTGTGGGTGAGGATCAAGTGGAGGGCCAAATTCCAATGTGAAAAAACTGTCCTCAATGTTAATTTAAGAATGCTATGTAATTTAATTTTAAGAATGTATAATTTTAATGAAAATAAAAATATTTCACTTTAATCTGGAATTATTATTCATACCCTTTTGGAAGAAGTATAGGTTAAAAAATAGAATGATTTATTTGAAATTTAATTTATTAAACGCAACATATACAGATAGTTTGTACTTACTTATTCTAACACACACACATTTTAATTGAAAATTGATTGTAAATGTTCGCGTACAACTGTACATAATTTACAAGAACAAAAAAACAGTTCAAAATTTTGTAACATTTCCGAGCTGGGTTGTCGATGTAGCTGTGGTGAAGTTGGTAGGACTCGTGGTAGTGACTCAGGTGTTGGTGTCAGCGTTGTCAGAGGTTCAGACCTCGGTGCTGGTGTCGACTCAGACATCGGCGTCGCCAGAGGTGCAGGCGTTGGTACAGTTGGCAGAGGTTTCGGCGTAGATGTTGATATAGACGTTGGCAGGGATGCGCTCGATGTTGTCGCGTCAGTCTCCATTGCCCAGATAATAGTTTCAAAATTCTCATCACTCACACACTCTAACCAGCTGAAATCTTGACCCTCTAACCACTTTGCTTCATCGAATATTGCTCCCAATTGCTGCATCGGGCCATGTGATACGCGAAGCGCCACTTTATAAGGTGATGTATTTGGACTGCATCGTTGAATCGGACTACCATGTTTCACTTTATCATTAATACCCAAATTTTGCATTTTTATTGTTATATAATACATATCAATGTCATGCGTTAATATTTTAAATTTTTTAAATACAGATCAAGTTGCATGCGATAATTTTCTTTAGCACTCATTTTTCATAAAATTCCACGTTCACTGTCTTGCCAGTTTTTCCTTTTGAAATGATCAAAAGTGCTCCTGCAGAAGCCTTTTCATTCAAGCTGGTTATCTCATCTTCATCGAGAGCGTTGAATCGGGCACCCAAATATACACGATTTTCTAGTAGTTCCAGGGCAACTCGCTCACCATATGTTGTAGTGGTCTTGTATAGTTTTACAATTTCGTACTTTTTTCCAACTTCTAGGTCGGCTAATGGTAAAATATCTTTTACTGTCGCAACTTTATTGAGTTTTTGCAGAAGACTCATGATGATGATGTTGAATATGAAAATTTAATATTCAACTGTTCTTCAATAAGGTTTCTATACATATTTATACAAATCTATCCCCTCCCCCCACCATCAATCTGTAACGAACTTGTAAACATAACGTAAATCTAGAGTCATGACCTGATGCACATGCACGTGTTTGTCGTAGGTCAAAAACTTGTTCAACAAGTCCAGTGCTGCACGTGGTAAAGGTCAGTGACACTGACGCGTGCCAACTGCAAGTATGACTCATACACGCGTTGCACCCTCACCATGATGGCATTCCGCTGGTCCTAATTAATATCAGGTGTCTTATGACGCGTGCTGCACGTGTGTTTGACGGTTGCACATCCAGGGAGCAATTACTGCAGGTGTGCTGGCCAATGACCTAATTAATACCAGGTGCAAGTTCAATGACCCCAAGCTGACCGTTGGCACCCCATCACTCATCGCACCCCGCCACCGCGCCGCCACCGCCCTGCCACCGCCACTGCCACCGCCACCGCCACGTCCCCGCCACGCCACCGCCCCGTCACCGCCACGCAACCGCCCCGCCACCGCCACGCCGCAGCCCCGCCACCGCCACGCCACCACCACCACGCCACCGACGGCCGCCATTTTGAAATATGAGCCAGAACTGTCATAGCTTATCTACTATTATCATTGTAATCGTCATTATTCACAAGTTGTTGATTTCGCTCTTCACATTTCCTACATAATGGTAAAACACTTCCAGTCGTTCTAAATTTATGAATTATTCTACGGATTCTAGTAAGGGATGGAATTGGCCGATCCACATACAAAGCGCTAAAAAGATCTCGCACTTTTTCCCGCAAAATACCACTCAATCATCATCATCTGTGGCGCTACAGCCCAAATCGGGCCTGGGCCTACCTAGAACACCGAGCCACAGTTTTTACACTGCCGTACTGCCGGTTTCCGTAGTCAAAAGCTACATTATTTAAGGCGTATAAGTGACTAGCTTATAGCGCCCGAGTGTGATAAATATATGTAACTATATTTTATATTTAATGACAAATCACACATTGTCGACAGGCGGATTCGAACTGACGAACCTTGGTTCGAATGACGTCACAGTATGTTAAGAGATGTGCCTTAACACGCTCGACCACCGCGCCACTCAATACATGGAATTTTTTCTTGCGTGCTAAGATTATTCATTATTTCTTTACAATATTCTTCAAAAACTTGTTCAACAAATATTACAACACTGTAACAAACAAATGTCAAACTCTTTTACAATATGTCAAATATTCAGTTCTTTTGTTTAATTTTCAACGCAATCTACAAAAAATTTGAATAAATTTGGAATTTCATTTAATTAATATCTCGTGAACTATTTACATTTATGTAATGAAATTTACTTTATAGGTAGCGTTTTTAATTTCTGAACAATTTTTGTATTTACGCTTTTGCTCTAAAGTGAATAGGTAAAGAGATACAGCAATATTTAAAAAATAACATTGAAATCCCTATACGCCACATTTCAATTCTACACTCTGTATATATATATATATATATATGGTGGTGACTCTCTCAGCCGGTCATAGGGATTTAACATGGGAAATCAGGTTTTTGCAATTTCCTGCTTCCCTAATTATTTTAAGCAAAAACGCGTCAAATAAAAGTTTTAGAGCATCAAATTCTGCATTTAAAACAGTAAACAGAATTACTTTTTCGTGCTTTGTAACAACAGAAATTAAATATGAAAATGTCGAAAATTACGTTAAAAATATTGATAGCCATGGATTTGAACAAAAAAATAAATAAATGCTTGACGTTTTATCTGTCAAAACATCAACGTTTGACGATGTGACAGATAAAATGTCAACGTTTGACGTTGAACCTGCAGGAGAAAATATGTATATTTTATAAAACTTTCATAATTAAGTAGGCAAGTAAACAGTTTATTTTTTTAATTTTAATATCAGAAGAAATTCAACTATAATGAACATAATAAATACATTGTCCCGCGTGATTGTCGCGCAGGTTGAGGGCCTGACTCACAACCATAAGGTCGTGGGTTCGGGTTCCGCCCGTGGCGATCATGCAAAGGACATATCGGCATATGACCTTAGTAGTTGGTCCGATATATAAATTTAAAAAAAAAATTAAATACATATTCTAGTCTAGAGCCCAAGTCTTTCGTAAAAAATACGGCGCATATTTGATAGCTGCCGGGCTGTACTATTCCTGCATTCCTCTGCAATTATTTGTTTTAGAGAATCCACATTTGGATGCCTACTTTTGTAAATTTAATTTTTTAAACGGCCCCATAGAAAGAAATCATTAGGTGACAATTCCGGTGATCTAGCTGGCCATTTTATCTGTCACAACGTCAAACGTTGATGTTTTGACAGATAAAACGTCAAGCATTTATTTATATTTTTCTTCAATTCCATGGCGCGTTGATGTTTTGACTCGTTTTTGATTAAAATAATTAGGGAAGCAGGAATTTGCAAAAAAATTATTTCCCATGTTAAATCCCTATGACCGGCTGAGCGAGTCACCATCCTGTATATATATATATATATATATATATATATACAGGGTGAGTCTGGGAAGACGCCCCCCTCCCCCCGTTAACTTTTTTATTATGAGTAATAGAAAAAAATGGTTCATATGGAAGTTTTATTATTTTAAATATACTATTTGATGGCAGATGTAGATATTTTGTATAAAGTCAGGTTTACAAGATACGACTATCAACTTTTATTTTTTAAATAGCAACCTATAATTATTTTACTAAAATAAAAACCGCCATTTTTTTCTCTTTTCAACGGTGTATTAGTTTTTATTAATGTATCTGAAAAAATTCGAGAAAAATAAGAAAATTGAGAGATACTAGAAAGAATTTTTATACAAATATTATAGGTGGCTATGTGAAAATAAACAAAATGTAACAGTGTTATACAACTTAACAAACTAAAGCAACAAATTCAGTAACAAAAACAACTTAAAACAAATGTTCAAAATTACGACCATGTTCTGTAATACAAAAATTTAAGCGTTGAACGTGATGTGTTCGAACATCTGCCAGCATGTTTCGCGAAATATTTTGGAAAGCATTTCGAATACGCTCTTTCATGTCTTCTGCATCTGTAGGTATCTTCTGGCAGACAAGATCCTTGACGTATCCCCAAAGAAAAAAGTCCATAGGCGTAAGGTCAGGAGATCTTGCTGGCCATGAAATATGTCCACCTCGTCCTATCCATTGTCCCCTCCAGTGATTATTTAAATAATTCCGAACATTACCGGCATAATGTGGTGGCGCTCCGTCTTGTTGGAATATCAAATTTTGCCGGACATTTAATGGAATATCTTCCAATAATTCCGGGAGGATCATTATTAAAAAATTTAAATAACCGTCTCCATTCAATGGACCTTCAAAAAAATGTGGACCAACAACAAAATCTCCTATTATGCCACCCCAAACATTCAAGGACCATACCCTCTGGCTGTCGACGTTCCGCATCCAGTGAGGATTTTCAGTTGCATAATAATGCATATTATGCCTATTTACGCAACCATTACTTTTAAAAGTAGCCTCATCCGTAAATAAAATATTAGATAATAGCAGCGGATTTCGTCTAATATTTTCCATCGCCCAATTGCAAAATCGAATTCTATTATTAAAATCTTCACCGTGCAATTCTTGTGTAAGGTTAATATGGTAAGGATGAAATTTATGTTTTCTTAAAATTCTAGACGCAGAACTTTGGCTAATGTCAATTAAATTTGATAAATTCCTCGTACTGACATGAGGATTTTCGTAAACAGAAGCCAAAACCATAATTTCGGTTTCTTCATTTACTATAATATTAGATGTATTTCGTTTTGGTTTCTCTACTGAACCTGTTTCTCGAAATCGGGTAAAAATCCGCCTCAGTGATCTTAAACTCGGTTGCCGACGTCTAGGAAACCGCTCCCGGTAAACTCTTTTTGCCCTTCTCATGATTCCAGTCGATTCACCAATTATTAGAATCATATCTATTAATTCTTCTTTCGTAAACATTTGAAAACGTTTTTTTTTATTGTTTACAAAATAAGTTCAATAAAGTAACCAGCAAATGTATACTTTTTTGACATTAATTTAACACTGTTACATTTTGTTTATTTTCACATAGCCACCTATAATATTTGTATAAAAATTATTTCTAGTATTTCTCAATTTTCTTATTTTTCTCGAATTTTTTCAGATACATTATTAAAAACTAATACACCGTTGAAAAGAGAAAAAAATAATTATAGGTTGCTATTTAAAAAATAAAAGTTGATAGTCGTATCTTGTAAACCTGACTTTATAAAAAATATCTACATCTGCCATCAAATAGTATATTTAAAATAATAAAACTTTCATATGAACCATTTTTTTCTATTACTCATAATAAAAAAGTTAAAGGGGGGGGGGGCGTCTTCAGAGACTCAACCTGTATATATATATATATATATATATATATATATATATATATATATATATATATATATATAATATATATTTTTATCTTTAGCCATTACTGAACAGGAACCGATTATATCTGGTCCAGATGAAGATTTCGTGTTTGTCGGCCAGACATTAGAGTTGGGCTGCGCTGCGGTTGTGTACCACAACGTCCCTGACGACGTGCTGCACTGGACACGTCCGAATCACTTCATATCTAGTGTAAGTTGTGCTATTACAAATAATCTAAATCACTCATTTATCACGTAATCAAATCCTTGAAATGATTATACATTATTGCTAGTCTGACTTGTTGTCTTGGTTACACATAAAATGTGTTTGAAATAAGAGACCATCATATAGCCAGACAATCTAGATTTTGACTTGGAAATTTTACAAATGATTAAATTTTCGATCTTTTTATTCATATTTTCTTCGGTTCAATAAAGATTTATCAATAATATTTATCTCTGTGCAACAATTAAATTTCAGATTTTAAAAAATGTTTTTAATTCAATGGAATTGTAATGGATTCTACGCTCACATAACCGAAATGCAAAGACTGGTAAGCAACACAAATCCTCAATATATATGCCTTCAGGACACAAATTTTAAAACTACACAAAAAACTAAATTTAAGGGCTACATCATCTGCCGAAAGGATAGGGAAATCAACGACCATGCTAGCGGAGGAGTTGCAATTATGGCAAGAAACGAACACCTTTACAAAGAAATCATACTAAACACTAATTTAGAAGCCATTGCAGTTAAAGTATATGTACCAAATCGTTTCACTATATGCAATATCTATATTCCACCGAACCAAAATTTTCAACTAGATGACATAGAAAACATATAAAAACAACTATCAAAACCATACTTAATAGTAAGAGATTTCAATAACCATAACCCACTATGGGGATCAGAAAATTATAATAGAAAAGGTAGACTTATAGAGCAATGCTTCGAAGATGACATAATAATGAATGACGGAACACACACACACTTTTCAGCGAGAAATGGAACATTTTCCTGTATAGATTTAACTATCTGCAGTCAAAATATTAGACCCGATCTCACATGGGATGTTTTACCAGATACTTTTGGTTGTGACCATTTACCAATAAAAATAAACCACGAAAAAGACATCACAAGAAATTAAAACAGCCACAAAGAGAAAAACATCTGGAAACTAAATGAAGCAAACTGGGAACTATATAAGACAATAATAAAAAGGGATCTCACTCCAATTAATGACACTTTAGATGAAAATTTTGTAAACAAAATCAAAGATGCAGCGACAGAAGCAGTTGGTTTCAAATCAACTAAATTAAGAAGAAAAACAACACCTTGGTGGAACAAAGAATACAACGTAGCAAGCAAAGAAAACAAAAAAGCACTATATAAATACAAAAAAACAACACCCTGGAAAACTTAATTAATCTAAAAGGAACGAAAGCCCTAGCGCGAAGAACAATAAAATTAACGAAAGAACAGTCATGAACACAATACGTATCAAACCTTAACACTATTACGCCTGTAAAAGAAGTCTGGAATCAAATAAGAAAAATCAAAGGAGCAAATATTTCCTATGGAACATCTATATGAAAAACAAACCAAACACTTATTACAGGAAACCAGGAAATAAGTAATAAAATAGCTAATTCTTTTGAACAAAATTCGTCTGATAGTCAGTACACCCCACAATTTTTGGATATAAAAAACGATATTGAAAACGCTACCTTCACCATAAAAAATTGCTACAAACCTATAAATAATAGCTTCACTTCCACAGAATTAAAATATGCAATAAACCATACGAAACAAAACACCTCACCCGGCCCTGACAATATTCCGCCTGAGTTCATAAAACACCTACCAGAAGAGGTAACCGTACTTCTACTTAATATCTATAATCACATATGGACTACAAATACACTACCACATTAATGGAAGGAGGTAATACTAGTACCAATTTTCAAACCAAATAAAGATAAAACAGATCCCCAAAATTATAGACCAATAGCACTGGCAAGCGTACTCTGTAAAATCATGGAAAAAATGGTCAATAAAAGACTCCTATGGTACCTATAAAAGAACAACCTACTAACTCAGCACCAAAATGGATTTAGAAATTCTAGATCAACAACTGACCAACTCATTTCACTAACTTCCGAAATCCAGACGTCCTTCACAAACAAACAACACCTTATTGCCGTATCATTGGATCTGAAAAAAGCATTCGATACTACATGGAAACATAATATACTGCACAAACTGAAACTATACGGATTCGAAGGTAATATGCTACATTTCATAAAAAACTTCCTCTCAGATAGAAAATTTAGAGCACGCATGAACAAAACTATTTCAGAGTTAAAAACCCAAGAAAATGGAATACCTCAGGGATCTATCATCAGCCCCACTCTCTTTCTCATAGCAATAAATAACATCAGTGAATACATACCATCATACGTGAAATTCTCAATATTTGCGGATGACCTAATCATTTATATAGAAAACAAGAACCTCCTAAGAATCCAAAAGTACTTACAAGAAACAATAACAAATATAACAGAATGGTCAAACAAATTTGGATTTACGTTCTCTACGCAAAAAACAAAAGCCATACATTTTTGCAGAATCAGGCTAGGACAATACGACCATCCTAGACTAACTCTAAATCAAGAAGATATAGCCTATGAGACCTCAATAAGATTCCTAGGTATGCACTTTGACAGAAAACTCACATGGAAAATTCATCTTAAACATCTAAAGAAAGAATGTACCCCGAGACTAAACTTACTAGAAACGCTGTCAAATCAATGGGGAGCAGATAGCACAACATTAATGATACTATATAAAACCCTCATCAGATCCAAACTAGACTACGGGTGTGTCATATATGGAACAGCAAAAAATTATATGCTCAAACCTATAGAAACCATACAAAACAGTGCCCTAAGAATAATATCAGGAGCTCTAAAAACTAGCCCCTTAACAAGTCTACAAATTGAAATTGGAGAACCTCCAATGAAAATACGAAGAGACCAACTTCTACTCACGTACATAACCAAATTAGCATCGAATCCAAAATATCCCTCTCACGACCACCTATTCATAAAACACGATGATAGAATATGTACAAAAAATAATTAACTATTTTCAATGCAATATAACAAAGAAGACATGCCTACAGTTCTATTCCAAAAATAATTCCAACAAATAAAGAACGCAAAATACATAAACCACAATTTTGTATATACTGATGGCTCCAAAATAAACACAGAAACGTGCGCCGCACTAATTTCAGGAGAAGTAAAAAAAAAAAAACTTACCAAACTACTGTTCTATCTATACAGCTGAGAAATATGGCGTACTACAAGCAGTGAAATATGCATATGAATCCATAGAACCAAACCACACCATCATCACAGATTCACTTAGCACTATCCATAGTATCCTCTACCTATTCACCTCAGATACCCAAATTCAACAAATACAAGAAATCATCCACAAAAGCACAGCCCACCAGCCAAAAAATATCTCTCTCCTATGGGTATCTTCTCACTGCGGAATTCCAGGAAACGAAAGAGTAGATGTATTAGCAAAGGAAGCTACACTACTGAACCACAAAACCGACATACCCATACAAACAAGGGACTTCATAGCCACCATTAAGCAAAAGATAAAAGAAAGGTGGCAATCAAAATGGTCACAAATGACGAACAACTATCTACATACAATAGAAAATACTACTGTACAATGGAAAAAGTATGTGAACAGAAGGAAACGAGCAACAATTACAAGACTAAGAATTGTACATACTCTCCTTACACACGACTATCTATTTAATCGAACTGATCCCACACAGTGTGATACATGCAACACGAGACTCACGGTACAACACGTCCTAATCGACTGCACGAAATATACTAGAGAAAGACAAGCATACAACCTACCAGCCACTCTACCAGACTGCATAGAAGAACAAGCAAACATCGCAAACCTTGTAACATATTTAAAAGCCACAAACCTTTACCATAAAATATAATATGCAAATAATAGGAAAACTTAAATGTAAAAATGAAATGTAAATACAAAAGATATTAAATGTAATGTATCAATGTAAACACTATGCCGGAGTGCTAATAGTCTGGTAACTGAAGTGCTCGAAAAATACACATACTTAAAATTAAAAAAATATAAAGTTTTATCACAACTATATCTATCCATTTCAATAATAATCAGTAAAATTTACTTTTAAGCACAAACTAACTATCTAGTACCAGTATTAGTGTGTAACATGTGTGTGTAGAGAAAAATATACTGCTTGAGATGGAATTATTGTATTAACTGTATATTGCTCGTTTTTTAATGAATATCCTATTACTGTTTTAGAGGCAGTTAATAAGTGAAGCAAGTTGTCAATTTTCTATCTGAGTAGCGCTAGTGTTGCAATATTAGAGTATTGAAAAGTATAATCACATATAATATAACACGTGTGTTCAAAATTATCGTATATGTTGAGTGGATCAATACAACATATTCGGATAATTTTGAACGCAGGTGTTATCTTCGTTATGAATATATATATATATATATATATATATATATATATATATATATATATATATATATATAAAATACGGTAATCGTTCTAACATGAAATCATACCACATTAAAATTACAATTGATATAAAATTTCTGACGTAAGTATGTTGAATAAAAAACGCAATTACGACTTTGTTACAATGACGACAATGTGGTTAAAGCGAAAGTGTGTCAAGACTTGAACGTTTCGCGTAGATTAATTCTGGGATGAATCTGATGAATAACGACAAACGCAGGATTCTCGTTTTTAGATTTGTTGTTTACTTTTGTCGTTAGAATATTTGCTGCAAATGTGTAGAATTTTCTTTTAAAAATAAGCGTAGATCGATGTTCCTTTTCTTTCTTTACTTTTTGATTTGATTGAAATTCTTACTATAATTGTATGGTATTCACTTTCCAAATCAATCTCATCTTTTTAATTTGTTTTCAGTTCATTCAGTAGAATGTTTAACTTCAATTCCGTGAAGTTTACTCTCATAATGAAGCATAAGATGCCGCTGCCTTTCTTTCTTCTCTTTTTACGAGGGTCATTTGAAAAGTTCTCGGAATAAATAAAATAAATAAATATATCATCACGCCTTTTACCCATTACTGCGTGTGGCACTCTGCCGTAGCAGATCTCGGAATGAAGTGCAAAATTTAAGTTTACCTCTTTGAAATTGTTCTTATTTTTCAACATAGTCTTCCTTGACACTAGCGTATTTTGTCCAACGGTATTCCAAAGCATTTATGCCATCAGGAAAATCAAATTCCTCAAGGTCTGCAAAATACGCCTCAACTGATACTTTAACCTCTTCACTTGATGCAAATCGCTGTCCACCAAGGATTTTTTTCAGCTTTGGGAAAAGATGCAAGTCGGATGGAGTTAAATCAGGTGATTAAGGCGGATGAGGCAGCAAATCGTACCCCAATTAATTGATTTTCGCCATTGCAACGAAACGCGTATGGGAACGAGTATTGTCTTCGTGAAAGATGATTTTCTTCTTTGTTAATCTCGGCCTTTTCTCGCGTATATTTTCCTTCAGTTGGTGTAAAACGTTAGCATAGTATCCTCCCAGAATAGTTCGTCGGTGCGCATGTGTATAAGTTGTAACGCAAAATTTACTTACAATTTGCTCCACGTTTTGACGGCAAATTTGTAATGCAAAAACTGGTGTTACACGTAATCAACCATACGCTCCCTGGATGATGAACCCGGATGGAACGGTTGAACCACGGCTAAACTCAGTGAAGATGGGAGTGAGTCGGCGAAGGGGGTGATAAATCACAGAATTAATGGGCGCCAGCCGGCCTGAGCCGTGACCGGTTCAACAGGAGTATGACGGCCGACGAAAATCGGGATACGTCCCAGGAAGGGGATACGAGGACGCACGAAATTACTAACGGCCAGTGTACTGAATGGATAAATAAGTATTTTAAATTAATCAAGTAAACAGAAGCTTAACACAACAAAAATGGGGTTGATCGAGAAATCCAATCAAGGCGGACAGGTACGAAAGTAATTAAAACAAGGGAAACTAGCGCAGCGGGTCGCTGGGTCCTCTCGATAGTATGTAGGACTGCGGCAGTAAGTCAAAATACCTATAGTGATACAAGGCGCGATAACGACGTATGACGGGTCGATGGTACCAGCGATCGCGATACGGGCGCCGAAATTACACAAAGCGCAGGCCCTAACCACTATCCGACGTACTAGCTACGCGCTACGTAGGAACAACTCGTCCAAAGCAAAATGAAATAATAGTAATAAATGACTCGCTTGACCGGACTTCTTCAACAGAAGTAAATATCACAAACTGTTAACAAAATACTAAAATACATACTAGCTATACATACGTTTTCTGCAAACTGCAGGAACAACAAATAGATACTAAAATAAAATAAATAGAATGAGGATATAATATAAACATGGGATTTTGCTTAGCTGTGGTCGGTGTCCAGACGCTGGCAGGATGTCGTAACCCTGGAACAGGCTTGATCCACAGACTGGCATTCAAAATCAAAATGGCGGGTGCTGCGTGATGCCACTTCCGCTCCACGTGTTTTTCCTCGGAAATTTTAGTACACCGTCCTCGTCAACGTGTACGACGTGAGGATCACAAAAAAAAAACCAACAAACAACAGCAACGACAGCAACGACGACAAGTAACGTCGACAAGCAAAAAAGCAGAAACAGAAAAAGCAAAAACAAGCAAGCCTGAAATGAAAATCTGGATTAGTGTCACGTATTGCGGCAAGGCAATACTGATTCAAAAGGACTAGTTTGAAGATTACCTGAGTTCTAGGGCGGCTTGAAGTGATTGAGATATGTGACTTGGCTATTGGAAATCTATCCGGAACAAGTCCGCTGAATAGTGCAACATTCACTACTGCGATATTCACTGTTAGTGCAATATTTGTTATTCCCCACAAGGGTATCCGCAAAACACCTAGTTTGCCGAATATATTTAAATAGAGCACACTTCACAAATCAGTCAAAAACGCAAAAACGTCGTGCGAACAGAAAGAATTCGTTCGTGTAAAATTTGTCGAAAGAGAGAGAGAGAACAACCTGCGCGAAGACAGAGATAGTAATCTCGGCAGAGCTGCATTCACGACGCACGACCACTAATTGAAATGACAGGTAACGAAAATGTGGTTAACCTAAAAGGAAACAATGACAAAAACAAAAGAAGGTGAATTTAAGTTATGACTACTAAATGAAATAATGCAAGAGGGAAATCTAAATTATGCTAAGTATGAGGGAATTTAGTCGGTTAATATTTAATTGAGAATTAATTTCAGGTGAAGATACTCAAAAATTTAGACAGAATAAAATTATGACAGAAGACACAAAATGAACCTAAATTTTACGTTGTAGATATTACCACTTCTATCTTGAAAAATTTATAATAATTTTCGGTATGGACAAGTCCTATAAACTATTACATTTTCAAATGATGTTTTCTCAGAGTATTATGATGTATGATATGCCTAAAGCTTGTGCAATTTCAGATACCTTTCATTGTCGATCTTCTATTACCATGTCGTGCACTTTCCCAATAATTTCTGATGTGGTGACAGATTTTAGTCGTCCACTACGCGGGTCATCTTCTAAGCTTCCACGTCCACGTTTAAACTCAGTAGCCCACTTGCAAACAGTTGAAAATAATGGAGCAGAATTCCCTAGAGTATTTTTCATATGGGTATAAATTTCTGTTGCCGTCATATTCTATTACGCCTAATATTTAATTACCGCACGATGTTCGATTTTAGATATTTTCCAAAACACAGTCGTCTACAATACAACAATTTGCTGTATCTTCAGCTATTCTTTCATGATCAAAATAATATTGCTCACACGTTTCTACAAAAGATGGCGGATTTTGATACGACACTCGAATCAGAACTAGTGCTGCCATCTGTGGGTCATTCCGAGAACTTTACAAATGACTATCGTAGATTCGTTGTTACAGAAGTGGGTGTGAGTATGTTGAGATTATATGAGCACTTGAAACGAATATTGAATGAAATATTATTGAAACAGGTGTATAGGAGCGAATGAATGTGTTTGAAGGTTTGTTTCATGATAAAATATTCCGAGTATGTAGAATAAACGAGCTTGTATTGAGGGAACTAAGAACGTGGTTGGAGAAAGGATGGTGTTTTAGCATATGGAAAACGCTTTCAGAACTCATGTTTAAATAATTTCCACAAATTTTACTTGAAATTCTGTAATAATTATTTAATTCAACGTGTTGGTACACTAACCGTAACTATAAATAAGTAACTGAATAACAAGTATACAGAAACTAAATGACAAGAAATGAGGTAAACAAGCAATTATAATTTTTTAATCAACGGTAGCCAAGTTTTTTTTAATTCGCAGACTTGTTAGTTGTTAATGTTGTTCTTATTCTTGTGACTTTCAGTAGGTTCGCTGATCAATCGACCAATCATATATTTAGCCCTGGCAACAACGTTTGTGTTTTCAAATTTATCTTGTGTAGAAATAGTATTACGTGCTGAGCAATAGAAGATTTATCTAAGTAATTCAATCGAATGTAACGCTTGTGTTCGCTCAGTCTTATTTCAATTGTTCTTCCCGTTTATACAATGTACAAAGTTGCAGTTGAATTGTTTCGCATAATTCATAATATTTCAATCAAAATCTCTTCTGCATCTTGCTTTGAAAACCTCTGCACTGAACAAAATCGCAACGAAACTTTTTTTATGGAATATTTCCAACCTATCATGAAATATTGTTGTGATGTTCATTATTTACAGAGTTAGATTTATCGCAGAATTCCATCAATCTTTATTTGTTTTGCGGTTATTGAAGCGTATATACAGAATAGGGCTTTAATGCAAACAACGCACTCTATATAATCTATTTGCTCTTGACATACACATTTTTAGTGCCTCTGGTATCAATTTAACATAATTATGATATATCTTTAATATTACAAATTGTTTTACGTAACGTTACAACAAGGAATAATTATTATTTAATTATTTAGTCGAAAACTAATTAATAGATTTTTAAAATTATGATTGAACTCAGTGGAACTAAAAAAAATTATTTCATGTAAAGGGTAATTAATTTTGTGAATTACAAATTCTTTTTGATTCGAGATCATGTAGTATCTTACCATTTAATTTTTATCCTGAAGTGGTGAAACAGCCTGGATATACTAGATTTTAATTATTATTACATAATATTGCGGATTTCGTCTTAAAATCTCTCCTATGTTAATAAAAATTACCCTCCAAAATATCCCATCTATTTACCAAAATCATAAACTATATGATTGTAAAGGAAACTAAGACACGTTTCAACATAATAGCGAGCAAATCTCATATTAGAAATATAAGTTAAATCATTCTCTATATCTGTCTAATAGAATAATAACGATATAATAACCAATAACATATAACATACCTGCCAGCTGTCTGGAAACCTTTATTGCGCAGTGAACCGTCTTTACCTGTCTCTAACCAATGAACCTTCCTAACCAATCATCCGATACGTCTTTCTCTATATAAACTCTTTTTTCCTTCTGCTTTTCGAAGATCGCTCTTGGCCTCTAGCGTGGTTTACACGTCGGGTAACCTTGATCTTTCTTCCCTTCCTCCTGAAGAAGCTCCCTAAGATGGCGAGCGAAACGTTGAGCCCTCACTCGAATTTTGACACGGTCCAAACCCGGAACTCGTTTAATTTTAATGAGTCAGACCGAGGAAGTCTACGCTTTTATTTAACATATAATAAAAAATATTTTGTAACATTATTCTTTATGAATTAATATATAAACTTTTAATTCCTACATATAAAATAAATACACACTTAACATGAAACTTCATCTGGAATTAAATTACCGAAGATAGAGTTGTTCGGCACGTGTTTAAATGCATCGAGGTTTCTAAAGACTATTTTCGAGCGACCCACCACATGATAAAATTAACACATATTCCTATTCAAATTCAATTCAAAGGTACACATTTCCGTTTACTAAAATTCTTTGTCGGGTAATCAGTTGATTACCCAATTCCAGCGTGGAAGTACAAACATTTCACCCTCACTGTAATTATCTTCTCTTTCTTAAGTCGGGCACATCTGAGAAGCAGAGTTATAAACAACTACCTCGTTTTTGAGTTATTTTTCTCTAAAATAATCTGGACAACAAAAGATTGTGTAAAAGTATGAATCAGTTACGTTGCACATTTTTAAGACACCTGTATGTCATTGTTGTTTATAACAACTATGTATTATAATTATTGTATTTATATATTAAAACAGACAGTAAAATATGTATTTTATGGATATAAAATTTATATCATCTATTTTAGTGGTGGCTCATGGGTAAATTTACAAACATGTCGGTTCATATTTTAATAAATATACATCATTATAACATAATTTATTTTTTAATGTGACGTATTATCATTATAATTATATTTTTATGTCTCGGCGTGAGTAGACGTGTATTTTGCTGCTCCGTTGTTGAATTTTATTGCTGTAACCTAAATATCTAAAATCTAAAATTTAAAATCAGTTATCTACTTAATTATCAAGTTTTGATACATATTTATTGACTTACGTGTACCATGTCGCGCCAAGTATCTCAGCAAGTGCAAGAAGCAATGAATGCTTTGTTAAAAGATGGCAGTTTTCTTGAAAAACTCGTTGATTTGTTATTTCAACGCATCGACAAAAAATTGGAAGTGCAGAAATTGCACTACGAATCTATCATTACTGAGATGAACAAGGAAAACTTGACCCTCCACCATGAAATTGATCGCCTCGAGCAATATTCCAGAAGAAATTGTCTCAGAGTCTTCGGAGTTCCTGAAGAACCGACTGAAAACATCGAAAACAAGGTTTGCAATCTATTTAAATCTTCTCTGTCACTACAAGTCTCACCTCATTCCATTGATCGATGTCATCGTGTGGGTAAAAAATCCAGTGTTACCCCTAAATCTGCTTCTAAGGATCCTGCTTCTACTAACACTCCATCATCTCGACCACGACCCATCATTATTAAATTTACGTCTTATAAAACTCGTAACTTAGTCCTAAAGTCAAGAAGTGAGCTTAAAGGTTCTAAGATAACCATTAAAGAAGACTTAACTAAGAAACGCCTTGAGCTTGTCAAACTTATCACTAGTAAAATCACCTTTAAAAATGTGTGGACAATTGATGGAAACATTTTTTTATAAGCTTGGCGACGAAATAAAAATGGCAGACTTGAACTATAATATCGACACACTTTAATTAATTTTTGGATCACATCACATTATATTAATATTACTTCATATTTAAAATGATTTTTCTGTCAAATGAAGCAGATTAACTATATGTCTATTTTGTAAATATCACTGTTCACTAAATTAACTTGTTTTCGTTTGCGATTCATTAACGTTACTAATTAATAGCTGGTTTCGACGTATTCTCGTATGTTTATACTGACTACTGAAACTGTTTATATTTATTTTTATTCTTATTATTATATGTTTACATTGTTATGGATATATATTACCAAAATGCTCGTGGACTGAACACCAAACTAGATGATTTCTATAATAATTCTTTTATTGCCAATTTCGATGTTATAACTTTAACAGACACCTGGCTTAATGATTCAGTATATAGTGGTGAGATTCTGAACTCTATCAATTATAGGATCTACAGAAAAGAGCGTGATAATGCTAGAGTGGGTAAAACCAGAGGCGGTGGGGTTTTATGTGCTATTAGCACTAAATTTAAATTACATGAAGTAAAATTAAATTTAAATATGAAATGTGTTGCTGATATTATATGTGTTCGCATTTGTTTGGGATCGAGCAGAAGTTTGATAGTTGCTGTTATTTATTCTCCACCCCCTATATCCATAGAACAGCATGATAGGATTTATGAATGTCTGGAGACTTGTCCGTCTATAATGCAGTCCGATTTCATTTTGCTTGGTGATTTAAATATCAGTAAACTAGCTTACCATTATTCACATGGATTCAATAATCAAATTATATCTAGATTTGAAAATTTTTGCAGTTTTCTTAATGCTGTACAATGTAACAGAGTATACAACAATGATTCATGCTTGCTTGATGTAGTATTGTCTAACAGAGACTGCAATGTTTCCCGAAGTAACTTTCCATTAATTCATGAAGATTTATATCATCCTTCTCTCATTATCTCACTAAATGTTTATCCGTCTGTTTCACCTAACTCTACATATAATACCAACTTATCTTACAATTTTCGCTTTTCCAATTTTCCTCTTATGGATAATCTACTTCAAAATGTTGACTGGAATATTTTACTGGATTATCCCAATGTTGATGATGCATTTGGCCAATTTTACACCACTCTAGATTCTATTTTTAAACAATGTGTTCCATTCACGCGTAGAAAGAAATCTTGTTACCCACCTTGGTTTACCAAACAAATAATCCCCGATATTAAATTAAAAGACAGAAATCATAGGCTTTATAAAGTAAATAATAATGAACTTTATTACTCAAAATTTAAGATTCTCCGAAAAAAGATCAAAACCAACATAAAAATAGCTTACAAAAATTATGTACGTCAGTCTGAAAATGTAATCACTAGTGAGCCACGGAGATTTTGGACTTATATAAATAATAAAAAGAACTCTACGCGTATTCCTGGGAACATGCACTGGAATGATATTAACTATACTAACACCTCTTCCATTGTACAAGGATTTGCTGATTATTTTTCCAGTGTTTATTTGAACGAGAGTGTCACTGACTTCTCTGACATCTATTTACCAACATATTTTAATGAATCTGTATCTATATCTCAAATTTCAGAGCAAGATATTGTTCTTGCAATTAAGTCCCTAAAAGTCTCATGTTCACCTGGCCCTGATAATCTTCCAGCCTATATTTTGAAGGGGTGTTGCGATCTGTTTGTGAAACCGTTGTATATTCTGTTTAATCTCAGCTTTGAGAATAAAACTTTTCCTAAATGTCTTAAAAAGTCCATAGTTTGTCCAATATTCAAATCAGGTGACTCAACTAATATGTCCAATTACAGACCAATTTCTATTCTCTCAAATATTTCTAAATGTTTCGAAAAAATATTATATAAGTATATTTACCATGCTGTTGTCAATAAAATTACGCCTATGCAACATGGCTTCATAAAGGGTAGATCGACAACAACCAACTTAACTAACTTCACTGAATTTACAATTAATGCCCTTAGTGCTAACTCACAAGTAGATGTTGTTTATACTGACTTCGCCAAGGCTTTTGATTCCGTAAATCATGCTAATTTGATGTATAAGTTGCAGCATCAGTTTGGCTTTTCCTCAGATCTACTACAGCTTGTGCGTTCATATATCTCAGATCGCAGACAATGTGTTCAATATTATAATTTTAAATCTAGGAATTTTAATACCTACTCTGGTGTTCCTCAAGGTTCCAATCTGGGCCCTCTGCTCTTTATATTATTCATTAATGATATAACTAAGTGCCTTAAATACTCATTCTCATTGCTATATGCTGATGACCTTAAGTTATTTAAAGTTATTAATTCAAACTCTGACTATATTGAGCTTCAAAGTGACATAGATAATCTACTAGATTGGTCGTCCTCTTCACGTTTATATTTTAATATCTTGAAATGTAAGGTCATGTCGTTCTCGATGAAACATAGTTTGTTTTCTTTTTCATACTTGATGGGAGATAAGAGTCTTGTCCGGGTTGAGTTATACAAGGATTTGGGGGTGGTATTTGATCCCTGTTTGCATTTTAGTTCTCACTGTGAGTATGTTGTAAATAGTTCTTATAAAACATAAGGCTTCATTATCAGAAATACACAGCATTTTACTAACCCTGCAACTCTAAAATCCTTATATTACTGCTTAGTCAGAACTAAACTTGAGTACTGTCTTATTGTGTGGAATCCAATTTATGATACATATAGCATTCAACTAGACTGGGTACAAAGAAAATTTGTTAGATTCTGTATGCGTAAAACATTTGGCTCTTTCAATATAATAACCTATAGCTATACTGCATCTTTATCTTATTTCAATATGCATAGATTGGATTCCAGGCGCAAATTATGCTCTCTAATATATCTTTATAAACTACTACAAAATAGCATTGATGATGTCTCAGGTTTAGGTAATATTTATTTTAAAATTCCACGTCTCTCATCAAGATCCCTTAAAACATTTCATCTTCCTCGCTTAAGAAGAAAGTATGAACTTAAGGATCCATTTAAAAGGCTATGTCTCATCTTTAATGATTTTGAAAGTTCCACTGATGATGTAGTAGATATGTTTTACTTTAGTTTTCAACAATTTAAAAGTTACTTATATAAGAATGTACATTTACTGTATTCTATAATATCATTATTCTGTATTTAATTTTTGTGACCATGTGTTTATTTATTGTAAGCACGCTGTGCTATTTTTATTTTTTTTTTGTATTTGCTTTTTTTAACCTTCCTGTTATTGGCATACTTGTTATCCTGTTGGAAGGTTGTAAATAAATAAATAAATAAACAAATATACGTACATATACAAACGTAACAAACAATATAGACAAATAAATATTCTTGTTCTGCATAAACTATTTGAACCAAATTGACTTTATGGTATCCTCATTAGTTATTAATTGCTCTTATTGATCAAATATGTACATTTTACAAAGAAAGAATACACAGAATATTTACTATCTGCAAATAGAAGACAGTGCGAATGACAGTCGGACATTGTTCGAGTGTTTCTTATACGGAGAAATATTCCATCCTTGTCTTATTTTCTTGCATTTGTGTATATATTTTCTGAAAACAATCATTTTTTAATTTACAGAAAATAATTGAAGAACAAAACATAATCAGACTTAAACAAGGAAAAATATTAATGAATAGACTAATATTACATGATGCGAAGGAAGCAGATGAAGGCCACTACTTCTGCCATTTGACGTCCCACAACGCCACAGCGAACAAGTTCATCAGTGTTTATGGTAATGTTGAACATCGGCACACACTTTCCATTTGGGATGTGGGTGCTCGACTTAATACGTATTTGATATCAAAGAAGACAGATAATTCATAACTTATTTTCAAGATTATAGTGTAGTTGCACAGTTTTCATTTAAGAATATCTGATGATATATAATTTTTTCCTAATCCGAACTGAACCAGTTCCTAATTTTATTTTAATCATTGTACCCGTACCCATTTTTTTGCAGTTTACAACCTCTAAAAATAACTGTGTCATCAATCATTCTTATAATTCCCATGTTTCTCGAAATAAAATTTTAACCCGGATCGTTTTCGTAATGAAGGCGTAAATTGAATGAAAAGAAATAATATACTAATTTGAGACTTACCTTGCGAGCTTTTCTGCGACATCTTGAAATCACTTATATAAATAAAATTCTTATCACAATGAAGCACCAGTTGCAACTAAGAGTGAGTGAGACACTGCGCTTGGATGAGTCTCGTCGAGCGCGCTTTAATTTTTTTTATTTAATATTGGGCCCGGTTTAAGGTTCTGCACGAGAAAGGAATTTTTACGTATATCTACTACATGAAATTCCGAGGTGTATCAGAAAAATACAGTATAATTTATTGTTAAATAATCTTAATTTCGTGTAGTAGAAACACGTAGAAATTATTTTCACTAAGATATAACATGGTTTGCCTTATTTTTGCTATGAATCACTCGACATCAACATGTATGAAGACGAAAGTAGAAATATTTCATAAACTTTATTCAATTAAACAATCCATATAGAACATGGAATGTCGTACATGGATGACTATTTACTGAAAATACTAGTGGTAATAAAACAACTTGATAATGTATCACATGTACCGCTAGAATGTGTCAACGTGCTTTAATTCTTTAACTGTCGTGTTCTGTAGCACTGTTTTTTCATACGTATCTGTCTGCATAATGCATAATTAACATAAAAAAATTAAGATTATTAATTAAACTAATTGATAATTTAAGGTATTCACAAGGTGTTAACATTAAACATATCGTTAAACAGTTTCATGAATCTTTCAAGCAAAACTTTATTGTTAATATTAATGAAACTTTTTTTGTATTATATTAAATTTTTAAGTCAAAACTTTAAATTATTATAATAAACTAAGATACCATTAAGTTTAAAAATAGAGTTTATTTTCTCTAAAATGGTAGGCATATTTTATTTTTTAGAGTATAAAATATTTTTCTGAAGTCGGTACTAGTCTTTAACATTCAAACATTTGATTTTAATTAGCTTTGTATTTAATTCATTTCATAATTATTCAAAATTTAAGTAGATATTATAACAGTGAAGGTAAGAAAAAATAATTTTTTATTTCTAAATATTTTGACATTGAGTATTGGACTGGCTAGGAAAATATGAGCGCACACTGAAGTTTTTTTATTTAAAAATAATAATCAGCTGTAGAAATATGAGTGAAATTTCTTTTAAAATAAATATGTTCAAAACCAACATTGTAAAAAAAAACATTTTTGGGATCTCGAAAGCTATTAGAGCCATGTTACTAGGATATTATATTATTCTTAACTAGTAGTTGGTGGAGGGAATTGAATTTCAAACAAAAACTGTAGATACCAAACTAGAGAATTGAAATATATTTCATCTGCCCAATTTTAATATAAACTTTAATTTTTTTTAAATAAAATGTATAGTCCAAACTATAAAAGATCCATTTGTTTTCTTTTTCAATCGTGCAAAGCTTGTTTGATTTAATTAAAATTTCGATTAAAATCAAGAAAACCATTTTTAATTTTCAAAACTACAGCCCGTGTTCTCATCTCTAACAAAATAGTTTACTTCGTTCACTATTTAAAGTACTTGGTGCAATTTTATCAAATATCGCTACTTTAACACTTCATATTCTCACTCACACTTTGCCAACAATAATAAATATAAACCGTAAATCTAAAAAGGTTTTGGTGTCGCTTAGGGCCAATCAAAAGTAAAATTTTATAATAAGTACGGATGAAGTTATAACAATTATAAATCTAGATTTCTTCTTTTACTACATTTTACTTTACATTTTTGGTACAAATTTGCCATTTATTGATATGATTGGTGAATCTGTTTTTATTTGACTATATTTTTCGTGTTTGGCTGACAATATTACATTTCGGTGCGACATTTATGTTTATTTCTGGCGCTAAAATATGACTTATCTTTAAATGTGAGTTATGAAATGGGTTAGTGGGCCGCAATCAAAATAGTTTGAAAATGCTGGCTTTGAACACTGCGTGCCGTAGTCATACTATCGGCAAAGAGCCACCGAGACAGCATATATCCCTTGCAGTTGAGTCCGCTTGATAAAAAAAAAACCAAGTACCATGTTTCTCAAATATTTTGTCAATAAATAGTGTTACGGCTAGATAAAATATTTATACAAATCAGTAATTTAAATCAAAAATTATTATTTATTATTATTATTTGTAAGTCAAGTATTCGGTATTTATATTATCACCTCGCCTAAGGACGAAGGATAAAAGAGGACCGCAAACCGGTAGCTCGCGTCGGAGAGGGGGTACGCAAAACTGTACGCGGGGGGTTCGCTTTGAAACCAAGGAGCAAGACGATATTCTGTATAGCAGCTAGGGCGCCATGTAGTTATAGGTGTACTGAAAACCACAAAAAGGGAAAGGATTGGCAGGAGCGTAGGTCTTCACTCAATAATAAACAAATATGTATCCAAGTAACCCGGGGGTTAATAATATTACTACTAATAGAATTCTCGAGCGATGTTACATAATTGCATCCCATGCGTATACAAAACTTAGGTGGTATCAGTTGTACAAAAGCGGTAAAAGCAGCTGTGGAGATCTCCCGTGAATAACAACAAAATAAACGATCAGCTGATCGGCAACAAATAATATTGTACGTGCAAAATTTGATATTACTTAGACTTGCTCGGACCAAGCGGCAAGCAGTGAATTTAAATCTGACTCTCAGGGGCGCATCAGTATCAAGTCTGAGCGGGCCTGATTTTATAAAATGAAAGAAATGTTCTAGAACTTTTAGCGTTAGAATTACAATTGAGTTTACAGCGGATATAGCAAATGATACATATATGAGTAACATAAAAAACAATATATAAAATACGACGTACAACTGAGTGTACGTGGTGTAGCGAAAAGATAGGGTTGACTGGTACTTATCGCTTTACAATGGTGCTGATCGTGCGATGAGGGCTCCAGATGAAGTGGAGGCCGGTTGATGGAGGCGGCTGCACCAGATCCTTTGGGTGGATCCCCGGAAGGGTTCGGTCGGGTCGCACAGCAAAAAGCAGGATCTCCAAACAATAATGCTGCGACCAATCGAAATGGAGCGGCGGCGTAACGTATACGGTAACTCCGTCGAAGACGTATGGAGAATATATTTCGCCGATAGTGACTTTACACAAATAAGGATGATATCTCCACTAAATAAAACTTTAACATACGCGCACGCCACTGGACTGATGTATCTTTCGCACTCCGATGCTCGCACTCGTCTGCCACTGGTTCACAACACTTTCACACAAAAATACCTTTAATTAACAAAACCAAAAATAACTTACCGTACGGGATGACTAGCGACATCGCTCGAGATAAATGAACAATAACCAAAAGATTTAATAAACGATAGGGGGACATAGCGATCAAAAAAGGCAGGGCTGGGCTTAGGGAAAAAAAGGAACGTTACAATATATATATATATATATATATATATATATATATATATATATATATATATATATATATATATATATATATATATAAGTTATGGAACAGCTTCCCACAGGAAAGTGCTGATAACAGCACTACTGCAGCCATGAACCCAGAAGAACTCTCCTATTACATTTATATTATATTTCATTTTGTCTTTGTAAACGTAATTAGTAAGTTAGTTACAAGTTAGAATCCAGTCTGTAAACACATAATCTTGAGTTGTACTTTTTCGTTGTTTAAAAATAAATTTTTTTATAGTAAACTCTAATTCGGTTTACGTATTTTATATATATAAAACAAAAGATATATGACAAGTAAATAAACAGAAAAAATTTGCGAAAATACAGACTTCAATAATTATTAATCATTGCAGTCAGAATACAAAGTAAGTTTCCTTCATAATAATAAGGTTAAAAGATTAAATAAGATTTCTCTTTTCAGGAAATTTGAAGTTACGTTCTAATTACTTATCTAGCTGATTCTAAGATATGATATTTACCGAAAATTTGATAAGAGAACCACATGTAATCGAGTTAGAACAGAAAATAAATTAGCTATCTAAATTTAAGCAACAGCAATTATGAAAGTATTTTCAATATTCTTCAAATTTCTTTCAAAAAAAAAAGAAAACATACAATTCTTCAAATATTGCGGTGAACACAACGAAGACAATGGAAAATTTGCAAGGTCACTCAGCTCCTGAAGCCGCAAATTTAGTGCTGCAGCCAAGAATGTCTATACAAGCAAACCCACAAAATGGTAATGTTTCATTTAAAGAAAAAACATTCAAAACAGGGAGAGCTAATCAAGACAAACAGGCAGCGCACAAAATTACTCAAGGTTGTATTTTGTGCAAAGAAGGAGACAATGATAATATGGTTCAGTGTGATAACTGCGATAAATGGTTCCACTTCGAATGTGTTGGTGTAGACGAAGAAGTTGCTTACATAGATTGGACATGCAAAAGATGTCAATCAAAGGAGAAACTATCTAGGCAAAGTACATCACATTCGATTACCAATTCAAGACGCAAGTTGCTCCAATATGAATTAGAAAAAATTAATGAAGAACGCGTCGCAATTGAAAATAAGAGAAGTGAAGAAATGCAGGCATTGGACAGAAGAATAAACAATCTAGGTAAAATTCTTCTGGAAGAAGAATATAATTCGCAGAATGATGATGTCGAATCCAAGCTACGAAACGAAAGAACAGCAAAATGGGTTGTACATCAATTAGAAGATAAAAGTCAACAAGAATTAAAATTTCATCAATTTAATTACGAAAATTCGAAAAGAACCTTAAAAGAAGATATGTGTCAACTAGGTGTTATAACTGACGACAAAAATTCAATGCTAACGACACAACAAATTGCTGCCAGACAAGTTTTATCAGTTAGAAGTAATCTGCCCATCTTCAACGGAAATCCTATAGACTGGCCCATGTTTTACAGCAGTTATTTAGAATCAACGAAAAGATGTGGCTATACAAACCAAGAAAATCTGATACGCCTTCAACAAAGTTTAAAGGGAAAAGCATTATATGTCGTTAGAAGTATGCTGCTTATTCCTGATACTGTACCTATGGTCATGGAGAACTTAAAAATGCTATTTGGTCGTCCAGAAATAATTATAAACAAACTGATAAGTAAAATAAGAAATGAAAAATCAATACGAATGGATCGAATGGATATGATGATTAACTTCGCAATGACAGTCCAAAATTTAGTTGCCTCTATGGTAGCTTCAAAATTAAATGGTCACTTGAACAATCCTATACTGTTACAAAAATTAATAGTGAAACTACCCCCTAATATGAGATTGGATTGGGCACGATATACATACCAATTTGATGATATAAAATTATCACATTTTAACAAATGGCTCTTCCAGCAAGCACAAACAGCTAGTAAATAAATTTTTACTTCGAAGGAAGCTACGGTAGCTATGCCAGTGAAGAAAAAAGTAATCAGAAAAAAACGAAATATCTACATGTCACTCACACAGACACAAAGTCAATAAACAAGAATATATGTTCTGTATGTGTAAGCAAGTCACATATCATCGTAGAATGTCCTAAATTCATAAATCTTAATATTAATCAGCGATGGAATATAATTAAAGAAAGGAAGCTGTGTTGGTGCTGCCTTAAATCACATTTTTCTCCAAAATGTCAAAATAAGATAATTTGTTTGATTGATGGCTGTCAAAAATATCATCATCCGTTATTACACAATCCAAATTATGTCAACAGTCATGAAAAACCAAAAACAGAAAAATCTTGTAATAGAAATAAAAGTGGACATTATACTCACCTTCCAGTAAACCAGTCTGTATTGTTTCGCATCGTTCCAGTAAGATTATTTAATGACAATACTTACATTGAAACCTTTGCCCTTGGATGACGGATCATCTGTATCTTTAATGGAAGACAATCTTGCAAGAGAACTGATGCTGGATGGACCAAAGTCAAGCCTTCATTTGCAATGGTCGAATGACATGTCACGCGAAGAAGATAAATCAATGATAGTATCATGTGAAATATCGGGGACTAATGTCGGTGCAGAAAGATACCAAATAACAAATATTAGAACAGTAAAGAAACTTGGATTACCAATTCAATCAATACATTTAAACCAAATTCAAAAACATTGCAAATATCTTCATGGTTTACCATTACAATCATATGTGAATGCATCGCCAAGACTTTTAATAGGCTTAGATAATTTTAAACTATGTGTAACACTCGAGATATGTGAAGAAAAAGATAGTAACCTTCCAATAGCTACAAGAACCCGTCTCGGATGGGTATTAAGTGGTCAATCTCGCCAGAAGTCACATTTGAGAAAAGAACAAATTTTGCATATATGTGAATGTCAAAAAGAGGATGAAAATTTACATAAATTATTCAAAGAGTTTTCATCTATAGAAAAATTTGGAGTAAAACCTCAAATGAAACTATTAGAATCGAAAGATGACTCCCGAGCACGAGATATTTTGACATTGACAACAGTTCGTAAAGAAGGAAGATTTGAAACTGGGTTTCTATGGAAACAAAATCATGTCAAATTTCCTGACAGTTTTCAAATGGCATTTAAACGTCTTTTATATTAAGAAAAGAAAATGTTACAAGACAAACAAATGGCCGCAAGTTTAAAACAGCAACTGAGAGAATATGAAGAAAAGAACTATACTCGCAAACTAAAAGCAAAAGAAATAACTTTGGGTTCTCGTATATGGTATTTACCAATGTTTATCGTTAGAAATCCTAATAAACCAAAGAAAATGAGAATAGTGTGGGATGCAGCAGCCCAAGTAGAAGGAATTTCTCTTAACTCCATGCTACTACCCGGACCAGACCTAATGTCACCTTTAATAAGCATTTTACATAGATTCAGACAAGGAAAATTTGCTATCTGCGGAGATATCAAGGAGATGTTTCATCAAGTATGCTATCTAAATTTACACAACTGCAATTATTAAAGTATTTTCAATAAATAGTTTAAAACAATTTTTATGTATTTATGTATTTTATGTTTTGCAAATTTATTTTAGTTAATTCAGCTTATAATATTATCTTATTGAGTCATAATATATATATATATATATATATATATATATATATATATATATATATATATCGTGGTTTTACACCCTATTGTGGGATTGAGCCGCCTCTTTACGAAGCTCTCTCGATCCTTATATATATATGGTGGCTTAGCACCCCGTGCAGGGGTTGCACCGCTTCTTAGAAGCTCTCTAGATCCAAATTATAGGGGTATCAGCCCTTTTCCTTAAACTTTTATATTTTCTTGCAAATTTCACTCCATTTTTCCTGTTCTTCTTTTCTTCCTTCCATTAATAAATTCCTAATTTGTGTAGATCTTATTCTACTTCCTTAATCCAGGTTGACCGTGGCCTCCCTCTTCTTCTATATCCTGGGTCCCAATTAAGTGTTGTAGAGTCATAATATATTTCTTAATTAAAATGGTATAGAATCAAAGAACTTGACTTTTGTTATAAATAATTATTGTTCAGTTTTGTTTTAAGTTGGTATGATTGTGAAAGTCTGCAAAATGAATATAAGTATAGTATATAAGTTTTAAGCTCGCTTAATTCTGGTTGTTTAACGTTTATACGATTTGAAAAGTGTTACAGAAACATGGTTTGGCTAAACTTGTGTCATATTTATAAATGAAAGCTCCATACGGACTAGTTACGTTAGTATTAGAATTTTAAATTCGTCATACAAATATACATATAGAGAATTTTATAAAATGATTAGTTTCATGTTGTTGCGGTACCCGGGCAGCAACTAAACTAATTTTTATGCTAATTTTTATTTCTAAAGCTTTTCTAAAATTCATATTTGATTTTGTATTATTTATAACATTTGGAAAATGGATAAATATCAGTCAAATAAATAAATTGCATTTTTATTATAAATATCAGCATAAACTAAATGAATTAGACTCTTTATTTCAATCATTTAAGTAGGCTCAGGATACAGTTAGTAATTTAGTTTTCATTTCAAGATTTCTTGAATAAACATGATTGTTATGGATACATTCACAAGAAACTAATAGATTTTAATTCCACTAATTTATGGTAAATCCAAAAAATGCAGTGATTTGCTAATTGAAAGCATCCATCTAGACAGTATTTTAAAATTAAAAAAACAAATTTAGATTGGAATCAAAACATGAAAGATATGTAGATAATTATTAGTGAAGACGAAGTTTTGGCACATTTTATTCTAAATCCAATCCAATCAACAAGACATATTTGTAGAGAAACAGAAATAGTAAGGTAGTCTGTGTGGCGAATTTTAAAAAATATAAATTTTGATGTGAATCCAGGAAGAAGATTGGATTATTATAATTGGTTCATTCAACAAAATATTATAAATCATAATTTTTACATTTTATTTCTTGACGAAACAATATTTGCAAATAACGGCATGTTCAATAGAAATAAATTGGACAATTGAGAATCCGAAAATATTTCGGCAAGGAAATATTAAAGAAAAAAATGTATTTCATTGTGGGTTCGATTTTCTAGAAACCAGAATAACTGGATCAATATTCTTTAATAGAATACTATCGAGTGAACGTTATTTGCAATTTGTGGAAAACAAAGTAGACACAATTTTAGAATCACTTTCTTTAAATGTTTAAAATAAAATTATATTTCAACAAGATGGCACATCGCCGCATAATGTAGGACTTGTTGCTAATTATTTTAAATAATAATTATGTAAAGACTTTACCAAATTAATAACAGAGTAAATCAAGCCATTCGTAGCATTACACCGTAAATATACAGAATGTTATGCGAGGAACAATTAGAAAAGTTAATCTTTGTATTCAAGAAAATGCCGGACATTTTGAAAATTTAACTTGTTTACTTAGATATTTGCATAAAGAGTCGAGTGAATTACATTTGTTTCTTTTGCGATGATTTATAATGAAAAATATTCTAATATTACATAGTTGAATTCAGAATGTTATGTAATACATACATTTTTTTAAATATACTGGATGTTCCGTAAGAAAATAGGGTTCACTTCCAGTTATACCGGAAATAAAATATTTTTAATTTTTATGTAGTTTGATGCTCCTTTTGCTGTAGTTTCTAAATCTATTATATGAATGTAATTGCTTTCAAAATATTTTTTTAGGGTTATGTTACGTTTTACTTTTTTTAAATATTTATTCGCCCTTAATTAGGCAACTCCTTGGGCAGATAAACAACAATAATAAATGAAAAATATAATATTTATAATATTTTTAATATAAACAATACATACTCGTATTATACGTTACATTAAATACAAACAATGTAAATAAGTCATTAAATAAATTTTACTTTCCTAGCTTTTAGCAAAGAAAAAGTTTGGATAATAACATGAATATCAAGTTTATCCAGTATGTCAGACTCAATTGAAATTATGGCGAGATCTGATAATCTATTTTGCGCCAATGTGGGCCAAGGGATTGTTTTCGGTTGTGGTTTCGTATGTGTTTCATATTTCGGTGTAGGTTTCGGTTTCAGTTCTAATTTTTTCGGTTAACGGTTTCGGCTTGCAACTCTGGATTTGTTGTAAATATTTGAAATTAGAAACTTTGTATCACAATATTTTAAATTATCATTAGAATTATTTACACACATTATTTAATATAGATTACCTACCTCATTTATTGCCACAGTCGATTTACTTTCATTTGTGAACATAAAATTAGATAATCTGTAGTGTATAAAGTGTCGATGACATTTACTATTATCATGTGCAATTTCAACATTACTTGTGAAAATGACATTTCCCTCACTTAATTTAGTTTCAAAGTAACCGTTTGCCTCACTAGTCAGGAAAACGGTTACTATCAAAACTAAATTGAGTTAGGACAATACCATTTGACATGGTGACTAAGGAAGCCTGATGTGCATCTGCAAATACAACTTATTTAATTTATGTGAAATAATTATTAAATTTCTTGTATCGCAAATGTAAAAATGTAATTTTCACGGTTAATGTTGAAAAAAATTGTATGTAACACACGTAGGCAAGGGTCATTGCAAAACTCTTTCCTCCCAAGTATTACAATATACTATTCCATATTAAATGTCCATGTTTCTATTTATTTCGGACAAATAATACACTTATTTTCCTCCACGAAATATACAAAATTATATCTGATTTAATTACGATGTGTAAAAAATTGTTGGACATAAGCAAAAATAATAGGAACCCTAATAAAATATTCACGGAAAGACCTGAAATTTTAAGCTTCGCCACTACCTCTCTGTATGTAATTGTAAATGTATTGTAATATTTTATTATATTTACATTTAATATGAAACTTGTCTTAGAAAGAAATGTGGTGCAAAATACAATGTAACTTTTCTTCTAACTGTTACATTATAAAAGAAGTAGGTATGCATATTTAATAATATATTAAACTGAATATTTGTGAGCATACACTTTCAACTTACATACATTACAAACAAATGGAATTTGTGCGCCTGACTAATCGGGCCAATACTGGTCTTCCGAGTATCAGTCCATGGAGGAATCGCCCAACATTCAGTACAAACATTTCTATTTGTAGATCAATTTGATGTAAGAAGACCAGTCATACAGAATTTGACATACGACTATGCATACATTGGACAACCATTAGTTCTACGATGTAAAGTGGCTGTTAACCACAATATTGGCTTCCAAATGTCCTGGATAGCACCAAACCATACAGATATTCAAGTAATGGTTCTGCTTATAATAATCATTTTATGATTCCTCTAATGTATTTTATATCGCACAGAACTTGAACATAGAATATATACGAGGTGTCAGGAATACAACTGGTGAAATTGTTTTAAAATTTGACAACATAACGGAGGAAAATCAAGGGAATTACTCTTGTAATGTATTTTATTCTACAAATAGAGGAAATTATACTTCGAAACATATTTTGGTTAAAAGTAATATTCCAGCTTCATGAAATACTAACTTACATTAATAATACATAATTGTGGTAATTTAGAAGGAGAAAAGCCCAGAATTGTAACGAGTAGCTTGAAAGAGCAAGAAGAAATCACCGTGGTACTCGAGGACACCGTGACCCTGACATGTTCTGCTGCCGGTGATCCGAAACCCGTGATCACCTGGATGAAGGTACACCAACCACTCCCGATACATTCAATCTCTAACAGAAATAATTACCTTTACAGGATGACACTGAAGTACAAAGACTTGGTCGGCACATTGATTTCTCTGATGACAATTCAGAAATCACTATTTACTATGTACAGCGGTCTGACGCTGGAAACTACACTTGCATAGCAGAAAATCTATTTGGACGAGATTCTCGCGCCGCCAGTCTACGTTTGCAGACAGGTACTGTGTAAACTTGCGCGCAATCAAAATATTTGTAGTAATTATAGTAAATTTAATTAAATGCATGACAAAACTATATCTTACTTTTTGTTTTATCATCAGAATATATTCGTTTTCAAAATATTATTTATATTCCGCGAACTAAGCGTGCAAATGTTAGCAGGCATGCATTTACCTTAACTTTGGAAGTACCGAAACTACTTTTTAAATATTTAATAATTCGGTTTATGCTATCAGTTATCTAAAATCAAGGATTTGCATGTTTATTTTCAGTTTCATTCATTCCCTATTTTGGAATAGTATTTTTTTTGATTATTCTGATTATTGTCGCACCAGTTTTACTAGAGAGAAGGACAAATAAATACAAGGTATAGTTTCAAAATTAATTTGAAATTAGTGATACTTAGCTGAATGTTTATTTATTGTACAGAAATTGCGAAAAGTATTAAATGAAGCTGGTTTCATTAAGTTTAAAGCTGGAGAATTACAACGTGTAAATCCATATTTAAACATATCCGAGCAAGCGCTGCTGTCATATGATACAAAATGGGAAATCCCAAGAAATTTAATTGCACTAGGTAAGCAATTATGTTTTATATTAATTTATAACAAACAACTAAAACTAATTTATTTGCAGGATGTAATTTGGGCTCAGGTTATTTTGGACTTGTGGTCGAAGCAACAGTTACAAATTTTTTTGACGGGGAATCGGAAAAAACTGTTGCTGTCAAGATGCTTCACCGGAACTGTAACGTCATTGAATTAAATTCTTTAATATGTGAACTCAAAATAATGAGTCATCTTGAGAAGCACGTCAACTTGATCAATCTGTTGGGAGCCTGTACGGACAAACTTGCGGAAGGTATACAAAAATTCAATTTCATATAAATATTTGAAATATCACAATAACTTTTTCAGGAAATCTGCTTGTTGTAATTGAATATTGTGTACATGGCAGCCTTAGCAACTATCTCAGAGCAAATCGTTGTAATTTCGTTAATTTAATAGACCCAGATACGGAACTCATTTGTTTCCCCGATGATGACAACGAATCCCTACAAGGTATTCATATACAGCACGTTTCTTAAAGAAGTTTTAGTTAATCTTAAGTTTTGATTAAGACAAATTATGCTACACTATATTCTCTAAATTATTTTGAATAAACCTAAATATAATTCTGTTACCGTGATCTTTTTAAAATGTGATTTAGAAAAACATTTCAATATCGGATTTGAGAAAAGTTAGTTTAGCCAAAATTTAAGATTAGCTACAAAAAACTATTTTCAGAATCGATCTGTTTAAGTGTAATTATTAAATATTCATCATATGCAAGAGTTATATGTGTGTGCATTAGACGTGGCTAGTCGTGGCTCCGGCGACGTTAGCACGCTGCAGCTGCTGCGCTGGGCGCTGCAAGTGGCGCAAGGCATGGAGTTCCTCGCCTCCAAACTGATCCTGCACGGAGACCTAGCGGTGAGAAATGTTCTGCTGGACGAGAATTACGAGGCGAAGATTAGTGACTTCGGGCTGTCGAAGACTTTAAGCTCTAGTGGTTATTACAAGAAGACATCTCAAGTGAGCAATAGTTGTATAGTGTTATTTGTGTGCAGCTGCAAGTATTGTATGTGTTCCAACAGTGCCCGCTGCCGGTCAAGTGGATGGCGATCGAGTCCATCCGAGACAAGACGTTCTCCACGCAGTCCGACGTTTGGGCATTCGGCGTAGTGCTGTGGGAGATCTTCAGTCTAGCGCGGACCCCGTACGCCGAGCTGGAGGCGGACTTCCGCTTCTACCGGAAGCTGGCGAGTGGCTACCGCTTGGAGCGGCCCGAGTACTCCACAAGGGAAATGTAAGAGCCGAGTACATAGTGAGTGTGACATTGTATGAGCGGTGTTTATGTGTGCAGCTACCAAGTGATGCGCGAGTGCTGGTGCGAGCGGCCGTCAAGCAGACCCACGTTCTCGTGTCTTGTCTGCACGCTCCTAGACCTGATACAGAATCCAAATGAGGTAAACAACCTGCCCTTAGATTGGTAATAACAATATTTAAGTTGATTAATTATTTTTTATTTACGAACGTGTATAAAATTGACCTTAGTTTGATGATTTCAGTTCGTAAAATGGCTGTTTAACAGCAATGCTGATCTAACCAGGGACCCTAAAAACAAACCAAGTCATTGTATATTTATTAAAATGCGAACTATACATTAAATTGACATCTATATTTCAGTAATATTTACTTTTTTGACGTATAGAACACTACAAAATTTTTAAATACCTAGACAATTTAGCGGAATTATTTCCCTGAATTGACAGTTCATGTTATGTCAAATATACAGCAGAGTCTAAATTAATTAACCAGAACTTGAAACGAGAGCTCAGAATATCAATTAATGTTGCACTTAAATACATACTGAGATAATGTATGATGGGGTAGGTAGCTGAGTGATCTCGAGTAGGGAATGCAATACCTGTCAAAAATTTCTATACCGGTATCTCGGTATTTTCGTTTTGAGAATCCGGATACCGGTATTAATACTGGTATTGATAAATTTTCAAAAATTGAACCTAATTAACATTTATTTACTGTGGTGTGTGCGTGTGGTATATAGATTAAGGGAATGTCAAATTTAATCAAAAATAATCATTTTATTTTAATAAAAAAAAAAAAAAAAAACCATGTATTATTTTAAGCTTAGAACAGTTTCATAGGACTGATTTTTGATGATGATAAATACTTATACATACCACATATGACTTACTAATGACATACTTCATAAACTTGCAAATAATAAAATAAATAATATAAAAGACTTACCGTAGAATCATAAACATTGCAAATCTTTTCTTCCAACATCTGCACTTCAACGTGTTTCACACTATATTGGAATGATGATGAAGAACAAGACGTCTCATATAATACTTACTTACTTAACAGGAAACGAGTTACGGCCTGTGGTTGAATTACTGTATTATTGAATCTGCTCTCTTCCCCTTTCCTATACTGTAATTGGGGTAAAGTTTATGTTGTACAGAGTAGCATAAATAAATAAATAAATTCAATGTTTTAAACTTAGGGTAACTTATGTGAATATTTTGCAGTAATTTGTTAACGTGTTGGTATGTTGCAGCGCTTGTCTGCTGAAGTGGAGTGTGCGTCATCTAGCGCCGCAGCCAGCATGCTCGCTGCCGGTCAGGCTAACCACACAGCCACGTCGGACTGGATAGCTCTGGACATCCTGTCTCGCACTTCCACTGTTCAACACACCACTACAACACGGCTTTAGTTGCCAATTCAATTTATATATTTTGTATTAAACCTAGAAATAATAATTAAAATGTGTCTTTTATATTAAATAATTTTCCACAAATTAATTAATGTTTCTATTTTAGCGTTATATCGTATTTGAAGTGTAAAATGAGCAACATGCGCAATGGTGGCCGTTTCTTTCTTTTCTTCTATGTAGAATATAAATAATAATATAAATAAATAAATTATTTTATTTCGAGTATTTTTTTAATTCTAGATGTGCGTAAGGCCCAAATGTTCAACATTTAAGTCGTTTAAAGAAATATTTTTAAAAAATTATAATAAATTAAAATATGCAATTTAATATATACTAATTGTAATTGACCTGCGGAATCTATACTTGTAACATATGAAGAAATAGCATAAACAATTTTTGGACATTTTTAACAAAATAAAATAGTCCCATTTGACATAATTGGCGTGCATTTTCGTATGTCATTTAACCAATAAATAAAAGTGAAATATAAGTAAATACTTTTTTATGCTGTGACGAAGCGTGCTCGTCACAATGTTTTACATAGATCACGATCGCGAAAACGCCTATATCTCGCGAACGCAATAACCGAGACACGCGAAAAATCGACACCGAGTTTCTGAGTGAGAAACTAATCAGAAAAACGCAGAATAAACTAGATCGCTTGCCGGGTAGTCTAGTTTCCGTTTTTAACAAAGCCGCCTCATATGCTAACATGAAACGGACAAAATATGACACCCTAGGACCCGTTTAATTAGTAAAACAGTATATAAACCGCGCTGACAAGACAGCAGACACTGTCAGATTTCGTCTTCGTCGACATCTCCGCTACCGTCTTGTCCCAGTCACCAGGCAACACCGATTTCTAGGTAAGAAAAGCACTCCTGTTAATTTACATCACAGTACCATGCTTCCTCGAGGTCTCGTGCCATCTACTGTTTTTGGAACTCTTGTGCGATCACCGAACAACTCACTTTGGCGTCTGTCGCGAGTAATCCGAGACGATACGGTGAGGCGTTTTGCGTGCACAGCCGGAGTTCACCACGCCGAGATCCGCGAAACGCGTCGCGAAATCGTTTTCGACACACCAGCCGTCGTGCAGGGAACCCTCGATTTTCCAAAAAAGTGAAAAACTACTCCTCGCGATTGTTACGAGTTGACCAGCCGCTATTACGGGAACCCCACCGCCGCGACGCCTGGCGTTGATTTTTGACAAAACCGCGAATTCATCGTTTTCGAACCCGAAGACCTACACCGTGGGTCTCGACCGTCGCTCCGGACATACCGGCGCCCCGACGCCGAGCGTCGGCTTATTAAAATACCACCGATTCACATAAGACACCTCTTCAGCACCCCCGACCGTCATTTCCGACATTTTAGGCATTCCGACGCCGGGCGTCGTTCTTCCAAAAACGTCGCCTGCGTATTCCCCGACCCTTCATCGATATATCTTACACCTCCTGACAATCGACAACCTTCTTGTAATACCGTCAGAGATCAATAAAGACTCAACTCATCATTTTTTAACAACTTTGTGTTTCATTCTGACAACCCCTATTATCTTCGACACCGCTATCCGACCGTTGACGCCCGAGCAACCGCACGCCAACATTTTGTCAACGAGTCCGCCATAACTCGTCGCAATGCCAGGTTGGATACTTTTCTTCTGTTTTCAAGAGATATTAAATTTAAAGTTCTTTGTGGAAATTTAAAACGCATAGAACGTAAAAATTTGTGTTGAATTTTTTCAATTCTTTCATTGTAAATAAAATATTGTGGCGACCAACAAACAGATGCAAATTCAAGTTGACTGCGTACAACGCAAAAATATAATTTAAATAAAATACATGAATTACTAAAGTTTTTAGATGTACGCAAAACAAAACCGAGCGTACGGTAAGATTTTTTTATGGTAATATAAAAATTAATCCTACTGAATTTTGGAAATTTGTTCATACCAAACAGGATTCTACTCGTATTCCTGCCATTCTCACAGACGAAATATCTGAATGCAATACTCCAAAAGAAATGGTTGATGCATTTGCAACATATTCCCTCTGTTTTTTTTGGTCTAGTTCTCTTTCAGATCCTGCTCAAGATTGTTCGTTACATTTGCCCTTCAACATAAGTAAAATTCGAGAAGATGATCTTACCTATATAATGTCACAATTACCAAACAAAACCTCAGCCGGAGAAGATAAAATACCCTGTTATGTGGTTAAAGACTTCTTTAGCCAGCCCTCTATCTATCATTATTAATTTAGCTATCAAAACACATAAATATCCTAACAGATGGAAAAAAACCATAGTCATACCTGTGATAAATCTTCAATTAAAAATTATAGACCTGTCTCTTTATTAAATAGCTTTGCAAAGGTATTCGAGAAACTTCTTTACAACTGTATTTATGCTAACACTAAGTCATTACTCTCAACAAGTCAACATGGTTTTATGAGGGGTAGATCCACGACAACTAATCTGGCTTGTTTCACTCAATTCGTATCGGAAATTCTTGATGTTCGGGGACAAGTGGATACTGTGTATACTGATTTTTCCCGAGCATTTGATTCAATCGATCATGGTTTATTACTAAAAAAAATCAGTAACTTTGGCGCAGCTCCTAGTTTAATTAACCTCATTGGATTTTATCTAACAGATCGTATTAACTATGTTTATTACAATGGTTTCTCCTCATTTCAATACATTCCAACATCTGGGGTACCTCAAGGGTCTAATTTAGGCCCACTCATGTTTCTATTATTTATAAATGAACTTCTTTAGTTGTTTACTTGCCGCGTTCTTGCTTTCGCAGATGATATTAACATTTTTCAGGAAATTAATATAAGAAGAGACGCCGAATTGTTGCAGGCAAATATTGACTCTATGGTGACTTGGTGTGAGAATAATAAACTGTTTCTGAATTCCAACAAATGCTGCTTTGTTTCGTATACTCGTCGTAAGAATTCCATAACGTTTCAATACAATATTACCAACACGGTCCTAAAAAAGTTAGAAATTACAAGAGACCTTGGTGTAATTATCTCGTCTAATTTAAAATTTCCAGAACACACAAATGATGTTTGCAATTCGGCTACCAGAATCCTAGGCTTCATTATTCGTATTACTAAACCCTTCATTGATATCTCAACTTTAAAAATGTTATACTGTGCTTTCGTTATGTACAAATTGGAATACGCACTCCTTATTTGGTATTCCTCATATGAGTATCAGTCAACAGCTCTCAATCGTATACATCGACGTTTCCTAAAATGTCTGTCTTTCAGACTAGATGGCGAATATCCTGAACGTGGTATTGATCAAAACATCTTACTACAACGTCACAATATGCCTAGTCTTACTACCAGAAGGAAAATACAGACTGCTAAATTTTTATTTATGTTATTTAATAATAAGATCGATTGCCCATACTTATTGTCAAGTATCGCCCTGCATGTTCCTAGGACTACTTCTAGATATTCCAGGACATTTTATCTGCCTACACCAAACACGGACATACTCGGCAAATCTCCGATCCACGTGATGTGCCGTAATGCGGAAGATGTATATGACCATTTATTTTTGTAATTTTTCTTTACCCATATATTGTGAAATATTAATGTACTTTGTATAATAATTCATTGTATTTGTTTACTATATAGATATAATTTTATGTTTTCCTGTAATTGGATTCTGTTGGGAATAAATCGTTATTATTATTATTATTATTAATCATATATACTGGAAACAATTATTATGGGTCTGTTTAATTAACAGCTATATGTGAATTGAATTGGCAACTAAAGCCGTGTTGTTGTGGTGTGTTGAACAGTGGAAGTGCGAGGCAGGATGTCCAGAGCTATCTAGTCCGGCGTGGCTGTGTGGTTAGCCTGACCGGCAGCGAGCATGCTGGCTGCGGCGCTAGATGACGCACACTCCACTTCAGCAGACAAGCGCTGCAACATACCAACACGTTAACAAATTACTGCAAAATATTCACATAAGTTAACCTTAGTTAAAACAGTGAATTTATTTATTTATTTATGCTGTTATGTACAACATAATTTTTACCCAAATTACAGTAGAGGAAAGGGGAAGAGTGCAGATTCAATAATGAAGTATATTCTACCACAGACCGTAACTCATTTACTGTTTGAATTAAGTAAGTAAGTTAGTATTATAGGAGAGTAGGTATGAGGTAGATTGCGCGACCCCCCTCCACAACCACATGAAGCGCCACCTAGCGTTGATGTGAGATTGTTGCCGCCCCTCTCTCCCCGTTGTCCTTGCCCCTGTCCCAAGCCACCGCCGCCGCCGCGAATTTTACGATGCGGCAGATACTAGTTTTTTAAATTACTTTCGAAAGTTGTTTTGTTTAACGTTACGAGTTAGGATGAAATTTGATAAATATGATTCATTTTAGGCAGATAATAGCTAGGATTATGGTATTTATAGGATTTCAGGGTAAATATTAACTCTTAATATATCGGTTAAACACACATTTGATTTTATTTATAACAGTAAACATTTATTTTGTAATATTAGATATTCATGTTACAAAATTTATAATAGCATAATTATAAATTGCTTATTTCTATTATACAGATTTTATGTTTATGTTAGGTGTTAGTTATTTATTGTTAGTAACACACACACACACACACACACACACACACACACACACACACACACACACACACACACATATATATGTATATATATATATATATATATATTTAATTAAAGTATATTACATATAAAATACACAATTTACAAAATATCATCATAATGTGTCCTGTTTCTTACTTAGTAAATTCTATTTTCGTGAATGAGTCTGTCTCCTTGGTACGGTTAATAATACCACAATTTTAAGCTGTCAACTTCATCTTCTGTCTGTTCATGATATCGCGCTGGTAGAAATACCTCCAAATCCTCAGAGCTGATGATAATTCTTCGGCCGAGTTTTGTACCCAGATTCATGATTCGTCTCTTACTGATTATATATTGTATGCACCAGCATTTATATATGCAAAGTGCATCTTCTCTATGTCACTTAAATGAGAATTCAGTGTTTTAAGCAGAGCAAATATGTAACTATACAAGAACGCACGGTTTTTGCAAAAACAGAACAATTCAATTTAAACGTATACCTAAATCACAAGTTAAACATATTAAATTAACTTTCACAACTTAATTTCTCACTTTTATTAAAATAAGCCATATAATAAATTTCAAATAAAAACTCAAACACACGGAATTCAGTTTATAATTAACGGGAAAACAAGTTATTAACCTTTAAGATGATAAGTATCTGCTTTTTAAAATATATTAGTTACTTTATGTTCATATAAACGAGTTTTATTATTTAAATTGGAAATTAATTTGTTATTCTTAAATTGCGAATGTGGAGGTATAATATTTTCTGCACTATATGGTAGGTCATTATGTTTATCATGCAGTTCTGCGGGATATTCTAAATCTACTTGAAAAATGTATCCAATACTAGAGTGTTCAACGATGTTTGTTATATTTAGGGGTTAGGTTAGGTTAGGTTAGGTTAGGTTAGGTTCCCGGGGTTTGGGTAAACTACCGGGCGCGTCCCCAGGTGGCGGATAGGGGATCGGCCATGTTCGCAAGGACATGGTTAGTGGTAGCTATAAGTGGGGCTCTCTGGGCTTGATACCCTAGATGGGTCGTACTAAGGCTGCCGCCGCGGACCAGCCCCTCTGACCTGGCTGTCTTGTCGTGGCCTAAGGTTTGCACCAGAGAGGAACGATGCCGACGGACTGTCTACCTTGGTAGGCGGCCGCCGTTAGACCATACAACTCTCTGCTGACTGTGGTTCGACCCACGGAGTAGATATGTTGGGGGAAGATTGGATTCAACACCCAATCTGCGAGGAGCATACCTCATGTAAAATCCTAAATCCCAAGGTGGGGTGACCCGTCCGAAGGGATGCGTGGCTGGATAGAGGATCAGTCTAGTGAGGTCAACCTCTGGAAGTGGCGCACTCCGGTTGTAATCTAGCCCGGGTGGATATGGACTCGTTAGTCATGTAAGACCACCTATCTAGGAGAAGGACACTCCGAAATTAAACCACGGGTAGACAGGGCTCGGTAGCTGTGGTAGGCAATCTGTCTAGGAGAAGGACACTCCGAAATAAAACCAGGATTGAATGTTGTGAAATTGGTGTGTGCAGGAGAGAATGGAGTAATGGCTGTGCCGCTTTGTTTGTTTTGTTTTAGGCGGCTGCACTGGAGGCTGTCAGTGAAAACCCCTCGTAACCGAGCGGCCCTCTACAAGCAGCACATGATGTAGACTACCCAGCTAGGTGAAAGCCTGGGCTACGTTGTAACCGGTCACCTGTTGGTGGCAGGACCTCGTAGCCTTACCGGAGATCGGGAAGAGTCTCCTGGGGAGCTGGACTCTACAAATGATTGTGCTGTGGCTATGGTAACATCTATGCGAGGGGCAGAGGGGCAGAGTAGCTGGCAGCTAGGATCCTGACTTTAGGCTGGAAGAGGAAGCCACCATGGACGGCCCAGCCATGGCGACACCCGGTGAGCTTGGAAGGGGAACCTGTTGAGATGGCACTGCCTAGGAGTCCGGCAGCCTCCCGAACCCCGTCCAAAGACACGTATTTTGCGGCACTGAGGGAGGGCTGCAACTACGCGCGGCCATGGACAGGTCCTGCCGAGAGCACGCGTCGGAGCGTTCCGGGGTAAGTGGTCCTTGATTTTTAACATGGCTTCTTCCGTAGGCACGAGTGGAGACACTTTAAATCGAGGTACGGTGGGAAGGACGGATATAACGGTTAACTACACTGCTACGGACAAGGTAAACAAACAGCTCATAGGGAGGCAACCTGGAACTTCGGATGTGAGCAGGAAGAATAAGGAGGAGGTAATAGAGAAACGATCAGAAGGACAACTGGAGCGACTCGCAGGGGATGATCGAAATGAGTATGATAAGCAGGAAGTTTTTAAGGCCAGGGGCCTACAAAGGACTCCCCCCGGAAATTACGTAGGCTCACAGGACGCTGCTACTGGGGAAAACATATGCACGATCCTAAACCAGTCCCTGAAAGAACTGGATATTATTATACTAGATTGGGAGGAGACGGAGAAAACGCATGATGATATGGTATGCGAATCGGCGAACAACACGATACTGGATCGACTTATAAGGGAACAGGGTGGAGAGAACTCCTACCTGATGGGGGAAGGCTTGAAAAACAAAATCCAAAAGTCTGCAGAAAGGGTTCTCCCCTACGAGTCAAGCCCAATAAAAGAGACACCAGCGAAGGCGAGCAAAACTAAGGGACAAAGAGTATTATTCGAAACAAGCATAGCTTACATTGACTCGAGTAAGCAAAATCTTACTCTGATTTTCCCAGCGATGGAGGATAAGGGGGACGAGTATGTAGAACACAGGGACACAGGGGGCATAGCACAGGATTCGAACATAATCCTGGAGTGCACGACTGGAGAACAGACAGCAGCAATAAGTCACAGCAAAAGGGGTAGGGAGGCTGATACCACAGACAGCTTCGGTAGTCAGGAGCGTAGTAGCAAAAAGACAAAAGACCACACGCAAGTGATGGCGGACTTGCTGTTAGAACTGGACAGTTGGGTCATGGATAAGGTCCCGAACACAGCAAGCCCTATTAAAGATATTACCACCAAATTACATGGCGCCTTTAATAACTTAAAGATAGACAGGAAACATACTAGTAAGACGATCAACAAGCTAAAGAGCAATATTGAGAGAGTAGAGGTGCTTGCCAAGGGATTAGATGACAGCCGAAGTAAAACCGAAAGTATAATCGAGGCACATTATCAGGCTGAGATGGACAAGTTCCGGGTAGAACTTGAGGCCAGGCACAAGAAAGAAATAGAAGAACTAAGGGCCAAATATGAAAAGAGAAACTATGAGAATCAACCGTTACGCGAGGATGAATTTAACACTAGACTTGAAAATAGTCTGGATGATATTGATATGGACTTTCCCTGTCGGCTGAAGCTACTACAGGAGAAGTGGCCACTGAAGGCGCTAGAGCCGGTTAAGTTGGACAGGGGTAACCCACTGGAGCAGAAGATAGGTAATATCATTCTAGTTCACTGGGAAAATGAAAACAAAGGAAACACGAATGCTAAATACTTAAGGGATTTTGCCCCAGAAGGTAAAACCCTCGTGAATAGACCAGCAGAGACGGTAAATATGGCGTCGCTGCAGACGTTCAGCAAACTGGAAGAAGACGGGGAAGAAGATGTAAGTCGATCCACATGGATCACTAGTATCAAAGTCCCTACCGGGGAAATGAGCATGGAAAGATGGAGCTTGATTTATGACATGTTAAGTAAGGCAATTGATAAAACGGTAGATCAGAGCGATCTGGAGTTTAGTATAACAACGGGGAATCTGGAGCATGAGATGATACTGGCAAAGATGACCAGGATGCTCTTACATAAGAGAGAGGTAACGGGGTGTCATTTCCACAGGAATGTGTATAAAACAAGGAAAAGAAGCAATAAAATTCAAGACGAGGTTTTGATAGAACCGGGTCTACAACAGGACGGGGTTCCACACCCCACACGACCAGGAATAGCGAAAAAAAATAGAAAGAGCTCTTCGATTGGGTACCGAGAAGAGATAAATACAGATGCTATTATTATCAGTAAAACAGAAAATAAAACATACGCGGACATGCTACAAAGTATGCGTAGCATCAGGGGAGAATTAACGTCACAAGAGATTCAGGTTGCAAATGTTCGCAAAACCACAGGAGGGGACATGGTGGTAGTTCTCAAGAGGGGATGTGATAAGCTGGAACAGGCCAAGGAAATGATGAAAAGAAAAGTTAGTGCAGATATCAAAGTAAGGCCGGCGGGGGCTAGGACAAAGATTCTGATTCTGTCAGGGCTTGACTTTTTAACAACAAAAAGTGAAGTACGGGAGGCTCTGGATAGGGAACTAGGTATTGCCACCGAAGAGCTCATTCAGATCGAAGAACATGGCAATATATTCCGGGATAGGAAAAGTGCAGCCCTCCGAACCACGAAAGATATAGCAAGAAGGCTATTGGACATAGGTAGGCTGCAGGTGGTATATAGCCAGTGCATCATCAGAGCCCGGGTCAGTATCCCAAGGTGTCGTAGATGTCATGACATCGGACACATGGCAGCAAACTGCCAGGGAACAGACAGATCGAAGCTCTGCAGCAGATGCGGAGAAAAAGATCATGGAAATACGGATTGCACTAAACCGCACTTCTGCTTTTCATGCCCCGGAAACATCAATCATAGAACGGCCACTATGGCATGCCCAGCTTTTAGGGCAGCTGTGAGACATAAAAGAGAGCAGGATACGGGTGGTCGGAGGCCCGCAAAAGGAAATCAGGCAAAACCGAATAATGGGGGACAACCACCAGAACAGATATCGGGGTAATACGGGCGGAGGGCAAACCACGAGGCTCAGGATCCTCCAGGCCAATCTCAACAGAAGCAAAGACGCACACAGTGCGCTGGCCTGGACTGTGAGAGCCAAGAATATAGATCTCGTGGTGGCATCCGAACCGAATATCCATATTGCGGTGAACAATAACAGGTGGATCTGCAACAAGGACAAAGAACAATGCGATACAGGTATATATACCACAGGAAGCAGCAAATACAAAGTAGCGAAGTTCTACACATCTAAGAGCATAACATGGGTAGATGTAGGTGAGGTGAGAATCATATCGTGTTACCTAAGCCCAAATACCACTCTACATGATTATGAGAGGACGATGAACCAGCTACATGATGCATTCAGTAGCAGAAGCAAAATTATCCTCACAGGAGATTTCAATGCGAAGCATGCTGTATGGGGGTCACCAGTTACTGATGCCCGAGGCGAAATGCTCATGGACCTTATACACCAGACAGACATGTGGGTATGCAATACTGGACTAACTCCGACGTTCGAAAACGCAAATGGAAGCTCTTATATCGATGTTACTGCCTGTTCAGCCGAGTTGACGCTGCGTATAGGGGGATGGAGAGTAGAAACGGACGAGGAAGTCTTTAGTCCACACAAGCACATTCTCTTTGATGTAACCGACATGCCTATACAAACACAGCTAGGTGAAGGGAAGGTATGGAATGTCAGAACGCTCAATACAGCTAAGGGAGAGGAATTAATAAATGCTGTGGTAATCCCCGAGAACGAGAAGGACATGGGCAAGGCTCTCGCCAAATTCTGCGACGACACCATGGCTAGGAATAAAGCAAAGAGCATGAAAAGGGAACCAGTGTACTGGTGGACTGGGAAAATAGGAGAGCTGCGCAAAGACTGCATCGCTAAGCGCAGAAGATACCAGCGGAACAGGGCTAGGAACAGAGACCAGGGCACGGAGGGCGACAGGGCCACGTACAAACTAGCAAAGAGAGCACTAAGCCTTGAGATAAGAAAGAGCAAGCAAGAAAAGGGGCAAGAGCTGATTGAAACTGCTGAAAATGACATATGGGGCAGACCGTATCAACTGATAGTCAAAAAGACAAAGATAGGAACCCTAGTTGAGCCACAAGGAGAGGACATTCGTAAAATCATCGAAGAACTCTTCCCTGTACACCCTATTGTAGGCTGGATAGGTGTGGAGACAGATGGAGCTAATGAGATTACTGCGGAAGAAATAAAGGAAGCGGTAGCCAGTATGTAATCCAGGAGGGCACCAGGCCCGGACGGCATCCCGCCTGAAGCTATCAAACTAATAGCGTCAGTTAGGCCGGAATGGTTTCTACCAACCTTAAATAAAGCATTAAACGAGGACCGATTTCCTGAGGTTTGGAAAGTGGCTAAGTTGGTTCTAATACCGAAGCCAAACAAAAGCGACATGTCAGACCCGTCTTCATATCGCCCTTTGTGCTTGCTGAATACAGCGGGGAAACTTTTCGAGCTTGTAATTAAGCAAAGGCTATGGAGACACTGCGAGCAAGGGAACCATATATCCGACAACCAATACGGGTTTCGGAAAGGTAGATCAACAATACAAGCAATGAAAAGGGTATATGACACGGCCAATAGGGAACGCCAAAAGAAAAACAGTAGAGGGCTCTGCGCTTTAGTAACACTAGATGTGAAAAATGCCTTCAACTCCGTACCGTGGCATAGGATATTGAAGGCATTAAGAGACATGGAGCTCCAAATCTACCTCCTTAACATAATAGGTTCGTATCTGGACGATAGGTGGATTGAGATAGCCGGCGCACGCTATCAGATAAGCTGCGGAGTTCCACAAGGCTCGATTCTAGGCCCGATCTTGTGGATAATTTTTTATGATCCAGACTGAAAACGCTGAGTATGACACAATTGATCGGTTTCGCAGATGATCTTGGAATCATCGTAACAGCTAAATCGGAAGACGACCTAGAAGTTAGAGTTAATAGTGCCGCAATGGCAGTGGAGGAGTGGACAGGAAGGAATGGATTGAAAATCGTGCCTGCCAAAACAGAAGCAATACTGCTCATAGGTAGAAAAAGGTGCAGAGAGGTCACCTTTAACATAGGGGAGCAGGTAGTCACACCAAAGAGGACGCTGAAGTACCAAAGAGGACGCTGAAGTACCTGGGTGTGATGTTCGACAGGAATTTAACGTTTCTTCCTCACGTCCAATACGAAGTTGCTAAAGCGGAAAAGACCATTATGGCCCTCAAAAGGCTTTTCCCCAGGGTGTCTGGGCCAAGGGAGGGTAAGAGAAGACTGCTAGCTGCCACAGCACAAAGTGTCATACTATACGCGGCTCCGGTGTGGGGTATAGCACTAACATATGGTAAATGCTTGAACCTCCTGCAAAGCGTAAATAGGAGGCTTGCGCTCGGAATTTGCAGGGGGTTCAGAACGATGTCGGCTGAGGTTGCACAGGTACTGGCGAGGCTGACCCCTTTGCCTATATTAGCAGAGGAGAGGATGCTGGGGTACGGGCTACCAAAGAAGAGCAAAGGAGCAACCGAGGAAGATAGACACAAGAAGTGGCAGGAGCGTTGGGCACTTGATCTAAAGAATAGGTGGGCACACGACCTCATGCCGAACCTAAAAGGGTGGCTTGAGAGAGAACACGGCGAAGTAAACTTCTATGTCTCGCAATTCTTTAGCGGGCATGGCTGCTTTCAAAGTTTCCTCGCCAGGATTAAGAAGGCGGAAACGGACCTATGCCATTACTGTGGACAAAGCGACACCCCGGAGCACACGGTCTTCAACTGTATGCACTGGACTGTACAAAGGGAGGCAGCAGAAGAGAGCCTAGGCACAGGCCTTAACCCAGGTAATATTATTTCAGTTATGGTTGGATGTGAAGATAACTGGAATTTTATAAATAATATGCTTGTGGCTATCCTTAGAGCAAAGGAGGAGGATGAACGCAGGAGAGAAAGGTAATAATAATGTAAGAATTTAACATTGACAATGTAGGTAGGTGCAGATATCATAACGGGACCACCTACTTTCAAGCTGTAAGGGAGGGGGTTTTTAGCTGGTCACATGTGGGCGACCGGGTAGAATCTTGGGAAACCCAGCACTGCCTTTGTCCGGATGGCATAAGGCGTCTGAGCGCAAATTTTCCCCCTACCCTCGTTAAAAAAAAAGTTAGGTTAGGTTAGGTTAGGTTCCCCCCAGAGTGGTGCTACCTTGTCGTGGTCGGGGGGCTTAGTACGGCAGGCCAGAACTCCCTGGTAGCCGGAAGACTAAATGCACCTTCAACGGCTGCCGGTCGTGGGAACCCCTAGGCTGGAACTCACCAGTAAGGGGCGAACACGGCTGAGGCAGCATAGCAGGCACGGCGTCTGACCCAGAGTGGGCGGCCTGTGCCTAGGAGACGGACACTCTGATTTCAAACCCGGGGAGGCAGGCCCCGTTAGCCGGGGTGAAGGCAACCTGCCTAGGAGAAGGCCACTCCGAAATCAAACCACGAAGACGACCTCTGCTATGTATACGGACTATGAAACCGGCTGACATGTCTTTCTGCGGGGGAATGTCCGGACTCAGACTCGTGTCTACCCGTGCGAGCGCTGGGAAAGGGCAGATGTGTGCCTAGCACTGCCGAACGTGGGGGGCATGTCTTGCCAGGAGCCAGCCCCTTCGGGACCTTGGCAGGAAGTGTGGCGTGGGTAGGGGAGTCGGAGCCCCTACTGCTCCGGGCGAGTACAATCCGTCCGTGTCCGGGATTTTTAAATGGCGCAACTTGGGCCCCGGGGAACTGGGGTAGGGCAGATGCCCGAGGGTATACCCGTTCCTGAGCTAGCCAGCCCGCCCCTCGCCACACGATGCGCTGGTAAACATATCATGGACTCTCCAGTTAGAGTTTTAACGGGTCTAGGAAGTGGAGACACTATAAATCGAGGTCTGGAGGGAAGGACGGACGATACGGTGACGGACGCTGGCAATGGACATGGACGCGAGATGGAGAACAGGACAGATGCAACGACGACGGACACGGCAAAAGATAAAGGAAACGATGATAGTGAACATAGCATAGGTAGTATATCTCCGAAGTCCGACGAAGGAAAGGAGGAAAACGAGGGATACATCCCAAGGGGCAGACAACTGCTACGCACCCCACCACGACAGCGAGCAATGTCAACACCTGAAATAGCTGACATAACGGATTTTAAGGAATTCCTAGATAGAAGGAGGAATATCAACACTAGAACTACGAAGGAGCATAGAAACAGTCCAAGCGAGGACAGTACCTATGAAGATAGTGCAGCACACACGTCACCGAACAACACTATACTGGACAAACTAATAAAGCTTGAAACATATGGAGACGGAACGCACCATGAAGGAGTATTAGATAACATACTCCCTGCGCAGTCAAGCCCAATAGGCAGAACTGGTGATAAGCAAATAGAGAACGCATCGATAATTACAATCAACAGCGAGACCGCAGAAGAAGAGGAAGCACCTAGAAATAAAAGAACAAGGTCGTACTTAAGCTCGGAAAATTCAATTGGCCAAGAAAACAAAAAAGCAAAGAGGGAAGAAGAAGAGCTAGAGAAAAATATTTTAAAACTCATGATGGAAATGGATAAACTAGCACACTGCAGATATATAAATACGGCCAGGGAGATCAAAGTCATGGTCTCCAAAGTGAATATAGCCTTCATGAAACTATTAAACTACAGACAGGACAAAAGGAAGGAAACAGAAGATGACAGAATTGAAGTCATGAGGAAAGAATTTGAAAAGAGGAAAGAAGAAGAATGTGCCAAGTTCAAAGAAGAACTCGATAGGAAATGCCAAGGGAGCATCGAGAGCATGAAAAGGAAACTTGAACTAGATAACGAAAAACTAATTAGAGAACTCCGTAATAAATGGAAGATGGACAACCAACAACAGAACAAAGACAGCTATGTGGCGAAAGCAAAAATGAACAAAGATACGCAATGGATTGAAAAAAACATAGATAGAATAGAAAACCCGGATAGGACATGGCAGGAAACCTGGGCGCTGGTAGAAGAAAAATGGCCGCAAAAAGCATTAAAGAGCATTAAAAAGACCAGGGGCAACCCATATAGAGAGGGGAAAGACGTAATCCTCCTAATCCATTGGAAAGGAAAGGAAGATATAGAGGTAATTCGCCAAGTTACAGACAACATCCCAGGGGGTTCCAAGCTAGCACATAGGACAGTGGAGGGGATAAATGTTGCAAGATGCAGTTATGCATGCAACATCAACATCGATGGGGAAACAGCTGAGACGAATGGAAAACGAATAACAAGCATTAAGATCAATGCAGAGACTATGACCGAGGACAGATGGGAAAGTCTATACAATAACTTGAAAACAGTGCTTAACGAACTGACGACGGATAATAATGATATCGCAGTTATGGTAAGCAATCCTGACCATGAGGAACGGATAAGCAAAATGATCATATGTAGTATGGGGAAAAAACCCCTGACTGTAGACATGCACACCAGGAAAATTAAATGGAGTAAGGAAAGCCAGACTGTGTCCCAGGGGATTAAGTATAATGAAAAGCAAATTAGAGAAAGGAAAACTTCGATACAAGAAGTGAAAAGAAGGAATACCCAAACAGACGCGGTTATCATACCCCAAACTAAGGGGTCATCTTATGCAGGTCTCCTGAAGAAAATGAGGGAAGTTAAGCCAAGATTGGATGAGCAAAATATAGAAATAGGCTCAATAAGACCGACAAGACAAGGAGACACAGTAGTAGTTCTTAGAAAAGGCAATAATAAAATAGAAGAACTCAAAACAATTCTTAAAGGGAAAATAGGGGGAGAAATAAAAACAAGACTTGGCAGGGATAAAATACCTTTATTCCTGTCAGGTATGGACCCTGTAACGACAATGGAGGAAGTCAAAGAAGTACTGAAGAAAGTCCTTGATGTGAAACAAATGGGAGAAGTAGCCCTTGGAGAGCTCAAAGATACCTTCGGAAATAAGAGAAGCATGACCCTTAGAGCACCCCGGGACATAGTAAGAATCTTACTTCAAATTAAAAAAGTACAGATAGCCTACAGCACATGTTACTTCAGGGAAAGAATAAATATCCCCAGATGTCACAGATGCCATGATATTGGACACATGGAAAGAAACTGTACAAAGAGCGACAACAGGCATCTATGTAGCACCTGTGGTGAGGAAAAGGGAACAAGTCACAGTTGCAAGGGTAAAGTGACAGGTTTTACGTGCGTAGGAAATAAGGAACACAGAACGGGAACCATGGCTTGCCCAATCTTTAGAGACAAAGTTAGAGAGAAAAGAGACTATAAAGCAGATAGTCGGAGGCCTTCTGCTGCATCTAATCTATCTGAAGATGGTACTGAAATGCCTTCAAGTTAACCTCAATAGGAGCAAAGATGCTCACAGTGTAATAACACTGATTAACAACCAGAGGAACATAGACGTAGTGCTCGCATCCGAAATAAACACTAAAGTATCGCACAATCAAAGAGTCTGGATCTGCAACACCGAAAGGAACAAGTGTGACACAGGCATATACGTTTCAAGCCCAATGAACACACCAATAGTCAGAAGTTTCGTGTCTCTAAGCATAACTATGGTAGAAACTGAAGAGGTAACGCTGATAGTATGCTACTTCAGCCCTAATATAAGTATTAGGGAAGATGAGGAGCTACTACAACAACTATCAGATATAATCAGACACGCCACAAAACCTACACTGCTAGCAGGAGACTTCAACGCGAAGAACGAAGCTTGGGGGGGAACTACAACAGACCGTAGGGGAGTGCTGCTAATGGAGCTATTCATCTTTCACGAGTTATGGATATGTAACGCGGGAGACATCCCAACGTTCATGAACGCGAATGGCAGCTCATACATAGATGTGACTGCCTGCTCAGAGCAATTAATAAGCAGAGTGCAGAACTGGCATACGGATGAGGTGGAGGAGATTTATAGCCCACACAGGCTGATAAGTTATGACATAACGCAGCGATTACCGAACTTGAGAAACAATATAACAAAGCATAGATGGAACAGCAAAACTCTAGACGTCCAAGAACCCATCAAAAACATCGCAAAGCTACACGCAGTAAGCACAGCTGAGGGCCTTGTACATGAACAAAAGCTGCTCTGTGACAGCACCATGAAAAGATTTCTAGACTTGAAAGGCAAGCGAAAGACTGTGTACTGGTGGACGGATAAAATTGCTGAGCTCTGGAAAAACTGTATTAAAACTAGAAGAACATACCTCAGAAGCAGAAGAGCTGGGAGGGAAGTGGGCACACCTAAAGAACAATACAAAGAGGCGAAGAAGGTGCTAAGCCTTGAAATTAAGAAAGAAAAACAAAAAAGGTGGCAAGAATTAATTAACGCAGTGGATAATGATGTGTGGGGGAAACCTTACCAAATCATAATGAAAAGAACAGGACAGGTGCACCCAATAACACCGGACCCGGAAACAACGGATAGAATAATAGACGAATTGTTCCCTAAAAAGGACACCATAAAATGGGATATTCAAGTCAACAGTCAACCCCCACCAATCGAGGAGGACGAAGTAATAAGTGCAGCTATAAAAATGAAACCAAAAAAGGCACCGGGACCAGACGGAATTCCACCTGAGATAGTCAAGCTGATAGCGTCCAACAGGTCAGAATGGATCGCTACGACTATGAACCAGATAATTACAACGGGGGTTATCCCAGAACCCTGGAAGACAGCCGACCTGGTCCTGATTCCAAAACCAGGAAAATCGGAAATGACACAGGCAGCGGCATACAGACCTCTCTGCATGCTTGACACTAACGGACAACTCTTAGAGCAAATAATTAGCTGCAGGATAAATGCCTACCTCCAAGCTGGCATGAAACTGTCGGACAACCAGTTCGGATTCCGACAGGGAAGATCCACAGTAGACATGAAAGTAATTAAAGATAGAGCAAAAGAAGAGAAGGCGAAGTCAAATAAGTCAAGGGGACACTGTGCCCTTGTCACGATAGACATTAAAAATGCGTTCAATTCGGTACCATGGCCGCATATTATACAAGCACTTGAAGGAAAAAATATGCCAAAATATATAGTTAAAATCGTAGGGTCATACCTCGAAGACAGAAAGATAGTGTACAAGGGCAGACAGTACGAGATGACGTGTGGGGTACCACAAGGCTCAGTTCTGGGCCCTTTACTGTGGAATATTGTCTATGATGGAATACTAACGGCACCAGTACCGAGAGACACGCAGCTCATAGCTTATGCCGATGATCTGGCAGTGCTGTCTGTAGACAAGGAGGAGGAGCAGCTAATGTTTAAAGTTGACACTACTCTTCACACAATAGTCGCGTGGGTGCAGGGAAAGGGAATGGATATTGTGCCAAGTAAAACAGAGGCTGTAATCCTGTCCGGGAGAAAGAAGAGTAATAGAATTTCGTATAGGCCCCACCATAGTACGGCCCAAACCTAACATTAAGTACCTAGGTATTATCTTCGATAAGGATTTGTCCTTCTTGGTGCACGTTAAAGCGTGCATTTTAAAAACTGATAAAACAATCATGGCCCTGAGGAGGATGTACCCGAGATTAAACGGACCCAAAGGAGCAAAAAGAAGGTTGCTTGCCATGGTAGCCCAGAGCATAATATTGTATGGAGCACCAATATGGGGGGACGCACTGCAATTTAAGCAATGTAATCAACTGCTTAGCTCGGTTAATAGAAAAATGGCTATAAGAGGAAATCCGATTGACGGAAAGAAAGACGATATCCTTAACCTAATCGGTCCGGGAAACGAAGAAACTGGTTCAAGCGACCCACAGAAGTCGAGAGTTGTCCAACTTAACATGAACGACACAGGAAGAAATGGAAAAGAGAACGAAAAGACAAGCCTCTATTATCTTCTACTTACGTACGACGATAATAACCTTTCCCCTGAAACACTATACGAGGGACTCTGAAAACTGAGAGAATTGGTGGAACTTAACGCCCAGATGGAAATAACCTTCTCCCAAATGGAGCCTGGGAAGAGAAAATTCGGATGGGGACTCATAAGGAGGATGCTGGAAGTTGTCTTTCATGGCACTACAATTAGAGTCTACTGTCAAGACCCAAAAAGTTCAACGAAGAGGCCTCCTGACAAACCAGGTAATGCAAATGAAATGAGCCCATCCAATGAAGACGCTAGCTCAAAAATGAACAATGCGGGACCTAAGCTCAGCCAAGGCACACTGGCAAGGGGAAACAGGGGCAGACGGAATAACCAAACGGACGCCCTGATAATACCTAAAGTCAAAGGCAAAAGCTACGCGGAAACCCTGCGGAATATTAGAAGCTTAGCTGAAGAAATAGAGAAAAAGGAGATTGACATACAGACGATTAGAGAAACAAAAAATGGCGACACTGTGGTCATTATGAAAACAGGTAGCAACAAGGTAGACGACTTAAGGGACCTGATGTCACGTAAGCTCGGAAGCACGATAAACACAAGATCGGCTGGGATAAAACAAAGCACCATTGTCTACATAACAGGCATGGACACAATGACTACAATAGAAGAAGTATCTGCGGCGCTAGCAAGAGAACTACCAGGACACGATACTGCAAAAATCGAGCTAGGGGATCTACGCAACACATATTGGGGCAGACATAAGACCATCACTCTGAAAGCCCCAAAGGACTTGGCGGATGCACTCATCCAGAAGGAAACAATTCGCATTGTTATAAATAAATGCTATATTAGGGAGAGAATCAAGGTCAGTAGATGCTTCAAATGCCTTGAATATGGTCATATGGAAGCCAAATGTAATGGACCAGACAGACACAGCAAATGCGGTAGCTGTGGGGAAGGAAAACATGAGGGCATAGCATGTTCCAAGGAGCCAACATGCTTCACCTGCACAACTGACACCGGCCACCAGACGGGCACAATGAAATGCCCAAAGTTCAGAGACCTTATAAGGAAAAGGAGACAGAATATTATGGCGCGGAGGGCATCAATAACCACCGATAATGTATAGCATGAACATATTGCAATCGAATTTGAATAGAAGTAAGGACGCTCACAGCATCACAGAACTGACAGTGAAAGAAAATAAAATTGATATTATTCTTGCCACCGAGCCAAACTTAAACGTTGTGACCAACCAATGGGGCTGGATCTTCCACCAAGACACAAAAAATTGTAATGCATCTATAAGAATAACTTCAAACTACAAAGATAAGATTACCGACTACGGCACAACAAAGGATATAACATGGATCGACACTAATGGTATACGCCTAATCTCATGCTATAAAAGTCCTAATTGCACAATGGAACAATATAAAGAATTCCTAACAGACCTAGAGAATATTTTGGCTCTATGTAAACTGCTTACAATAGTCACCGGGGACTTCAATGCCAAGCACTCGGACTGGGGATCCCCGGTGACGGATAACAGGGGCATTTTGCTTTCTGAAATGCTTTTTAGGAGCGACATTGGAATCTGTAACAATGGAACAATTCCAACCTTTAAGAACTCCAATGGAGAATCATTTATTGATGTAACTGCCGGCACGGAAAACATTATTGCCAAAATCCAGAACTGGAGAACAGATGACACTTACGAGCGATTCAGCCCACATAGGCACATATTTTTCGAAGTTAAAACAGCTAAGAGGAAGAAAAGAAACGCACCTAGACACAAATGGAACGGCAAGAGTCTCAAGCACTACAACAGCATTGAGACTCTGAAACATCTTCAGCCAACGGAAACGGCATGTGGTCTAAGAGAGCAGCTGGAAAAGATCTGCAACCATCTTATGAAACAAACTAGTCCACAAACGAAATACCAGCCGGTATATTGGTGGACGAAGAAAATTGCTGAGCTTAGGAAGATATGCCAACACTCAAGAAGGAAGCACCAGAGGCACAGGAAACGGTCGACCGACGAAATCACTGAGGAGACACTAAGATTGAAATATAAAGAGGATAAGAAAATTCTTAGCCTGGAAATCCAAGCTGAGAAAAAGAAGACATGGAGAGAAATCATAGAGGCCGTTGAAGACGATGTCTGGGGAAGGCCGTATAAAATTGTCGTCAAAAGGACTAAAATGGCTGTCCCTATGACGCCAAAGCAAGATCTCATTGACAGGATTATCCAGACTCTCTTCCCAACACGACCCGTTCGTAACTGGCCAAGACTTCCGACACATAACATCCCTCCAATTACAGAGGAGGAAATTAAGGTGGCAGCCTCTAAGATGAAAACCCGGCGAGCTCCGGGGCCTGACGGAATCCCCTCGGAAATAATAAAAATTGTGGCTAGTGACACGCCTATACTGCTATCTGAGCCTATGGATAAAATCCTGGGTAGCGGGACATTCCCTGATATCTGGAAACAGGCTGAGGTAGTGTTAATACCAAAACCTGGTAAGTCTGATAAAAACAGCCCGGCAGCTTACAGGCCGCTGTGCCTGCTAGACACAGCTAGCAAACTACTAGAACAAGTGATCGCCAGAAGAATCAATAACCACCTCGAGGAAAACTTCCCCCTATCTCCCCAACAGTATGGATTTAGGAGTGGAAAATCTACCATGGATGCGATGAAAGTCGTACAGGAGAAGGCTAAAGAAGAGATGCAGAAAGGAAGAACTAGGGGACTATGCGCCCTTATAACCATTGACATAAGGAATGCCTTTAATTAGGTACCATGGCATAAAGTAAGAGCTGAAATGGAGCGCAGAAATATTCCCACTTACCTGACAAATATTGTTGGGACCTACCTTCACGGCAGAAGACTGATGTACGCAGATAGGACATACGAAATGATCTGCGGGGTCCCGCAGGGCTCTGTTTTGGGACCATTGCTATGGAACCTATTCTACGATGGTGTATTACGGCTCAAAATGCCAGAAAATACTATGGTACTTGGCTTCGCGGATGATCTGGCTGTACTCGTGAATGCCAAATACGAAGAAACCTTAACTAAACAAGCAAATGACGCTCTAAAGTCCATTGATGAGTGGACACAAGAGAACGAGATGACGATAGCACCAGAAAAAACAGAGTCTGTTCTCCTCATTGGTAGGAAACGCGTAGGACAAGTCAACTTTAAACTCGGGGGTGCAACTGTGCAACCAAAAAAAGAACTTAAGTACCTAGGTGTCACATTTGATCAAGGGATGACCTTCCTCCCGCACGTTAGACAGGTAACGACGAAGGCTACAAACACCATTCTAGCCCTACGCAGACTTTTTCCGCGAATAGCTGGCCCCACTGAGTGCAAAAGGAGACTTCTAGCCTCAGTGGCTCAATCAGTCGTTCTCTACGCTGCCCCAATATGGGAGAGCGCAATTAAATTTAAATGCTGTCGTAGGATCCTGGACAGCTTAAACAGGAAGCTATCGATAGGAATCTGCAGAGGCTACCGAACACTGTCCACGGAAGTAGCCCATATACTAGCAAGAGTAACACCCATGGAGATTATCATTGAAGAAAGAACTCTCTGCCCAGGGAAACCAAAAGCTGAGAAGGAGGCAATTAGGAAAGAAAGACCGGCGAAATGGCAGAACAGATGGGAAACTGATACTGGAAATGTCTGGACGCACAAATTAATAATAATAATAATAATAATAATATTTATTGCACACAAAAAATTGGGTACAATTAGATCGGTTCAGCGAGTTGCTGGTTTTCAACCGTATCTAAAAAATGTTTACAATTAAATATAAATAAAATAGTACAGTTAATATAAATGCATAATCGTTTACACTAGGATACGTACTAATCATAAAGTTATCAAAATATTAAGTGATTTTAATACAAAGAAAAAACGTAGTGAAATGCAGTTGACATGATACAAAAGAAAATAAACAGTAATAATGCTACTAAATTAAAACATTAAACCAAATAAAGTATATAATAATTAAACAGATAAGAATATAATGGAGATGTATGGCATAAAGAATTGTAACAAAATGTCGTTAACAAAAACGAAATTAATGATAGAAAAGTGAGGGAAATAACAAACCTCATCAACATTATTAAACAATAAAATAAAATAAAATAATAAAATAAAATAAATATAAGTTTGGCTACTCTGCTATTCAAGGTTGTGGGTAATTAGCTGTCTTCGCACATGTTTACATTTGTAGATAGTTTACTGTTCAATGCAAAAACGGTCGTTGTCACAGTCGCTAAAAAATTCTTGAACTGTGTAATACTCTTTAAATATTAAAATATGTTTTATATTCTTGATTATGACAGATTTCGTACCAATTTTAATTAGTGGAGGGAGAGAATTATACATTTTTGTTCCTACATATAAGCATGTTTTTTTAAATGCATCTGTTCTGTGTGCAGGTATGTGCAAAAAAGTATTTGTCTGCCTTGTGTTATAGTCAGAGTTAGCAAATTTAAAATTACTCAGATTATTTAGGACATACTTGATAATTTCTAAGATGTAGATTGAAGGAATAGTTAAAATACCCAGTTGTTGAAATTTGCTTCTGCAAGACTGGCGTGGATGAAGTTTAGCAATAGTCCGTACACATCTTTTTTGGATGACGAATGTTTCTTGGAGTAGTGGCGATGAACCCCATAATGCAATACCATAGGTGACCGTGGAGTAAAAATAGGCGTAGTAAATCATAAGAAGAACATTCATGTCGAATAAAGAGGTTAGTATGCGGAGACAGTAGCAGCACTTGTTTAATTTATTGTTTACAGATTTATATTGTGAAAGCCACTTGGTATCAGAGTCTAAAAGTAATCCTAGGCATTTAATGGTGTTTACGCGTGAAATGTGCACTTCTGATGAGTCAAGTGGTATCCGACCAGTAGAATTAAGATGGAACTGAGTGTAGTTGGTTTTATTCATGCTTAATTTAAGGGCATTTTTCTCACACCACCTGGTAATATCTTTGATAACATTGGTAAGCTGTGCAGGATCAAAGTCTGACTTTTTACAGGACGTTAGGAAGTATGCGTCGTCCGCGTAGAGACCTCAGACCGTATTACGTACAGAATGTGACATGTCGTTGATATAAACCAAAAATAGTAAAGGACCCAAGACAGAGCCCTGCGGCACGCCGCACTGAAGAAAACCCTTCTCAGAATATGTTGGAGTATTACGATTGGTATTTACTGGCAGTAGTTTTACAGATTGACTTCTGTTAGATAGGTATGATCTGAACCACGATAGTGCTACACCACGTACACCGTAACTTTCAAGTTTTAAGAGCATAATATTGTGGCACACCGAGTCAAATGCTTTACTTAGGTCGCTGGATATAGCAAATACACTGAGACTATTGTCAAGATCTTTGATTATAGTATTTACAAGTTGAGTTACCGCACTTATTGTAGATTTGTTTTCAAGAAATCCATGTTGACAATCAGTTATTATATGGTGGTTATTAAGGAAGTTTAGGAGTCTTGTGTATATTAGCCGCTCCAAAATCTTAGAGAAATTGCTGAGCAGAGATATGGGCCTAAAGGTTTCTATCTTCGTGACATCACCCTTTTTGTGAATTGGAGTTACGATGGAATGCTTAAATTGTGTCGGAAATTCGCCTAGCGAAATGGAAAGATTAAATATGTGCGTTAGAGGCTTTACTATCAAATGGGCGCAATTTTTTATAACCACACAGGGAATTTCGTCGTAGCCGCTGGAATACGTGTTTTTTAATCTCTTAATGACTGTTTGAATTTCATCTTCTGAAACTGGACTTAGAAACAGAGAGTGTTGAATACTATTGGTAATAAGTACATAATCATCGGTTGGTGAGTTATCATACATTAAGAAATAGTTGTTGAAGATATTAGCAGCAGATACCGTATCGTCAGGAAAAGTCGGTGGAGACGTATTTCTTCCAGTTAGGCTTTTGACGATGTTCCAGGTGGATTTCATTTTGTTATTTGATCTTGAGATGTAGTTGGACATGTTCTTTTTTTTAGCAAGTTTAATCACGGTGTTTAATGTAGTGCAGTACTTTTTGTAGAAAATACGTAGAGCGGGAGACCCATTTTCTCGCAGACGGAGGCGTAACTTTTTTTTTGTATGGCATGAAATGCGAATACCATTAGTGATCCAAGCATTAGTTGTTGATTTTTTACTCTTGGTAATTTTTAACGGGTATGCATTCTCAAATAGTGCGTTGAAAGTGTTGAGAAATAAATGGAGGCTATTGTTGGTGTCTGGATCATGGAGGACATCACACCAGGTTTGTTGTAGTAATGAATTACAAAATTTTTCATGATTTTTAGCAGAGAAGATTCTTTTTTGAATAAGTTTGTTATTAACATAATCTGTCAACAAATGTTCAGATACACATAGTAGAGATTCGTGGTCAGATAAGCCATTACTATATACTTGAAACGACGCTTGTATATTTGTGGATGTTATAAAGTTGTCAATGCAGGTGGATGTCGTGTCAGTGATGCGTGTAGGCTCAAATATGTTGATATTAAGATCAAATGATTCCAGAAGAGAGTATAGTTTAAGTTTGTCTCTTGAATCAGTAAGGAATGCCCGACATCACAAGGTGGATAACCAGAGAGCATGGGAGCGTAAGTTTCCACATGACCCAGATCTTAAGTGGCCATGGGTGTTTCCAGGCCTACCTCTCCAGAATCAAGAGGGCGGCAGAAAACACATGCCTGTACTGCGTAGACGAACCGGACACAGCAGAACACACGGCATTCCACTGCAGCCGCTGGAATGACGACAGAACAAGATATAACACAGCGAATCTTAACACAACAAATGCAATTTCGGAGCTTCTGTCAAATGAAGACAGATAGCAAGAGATAGATGAATTCTTCAACCACATAATGAGAACCAAGGAAGAAGAAGAAAGAATACGAGAAATGGTTTAGACAATAACAATAAGACAACGGAGGAGGCGGAGAAGAAATGCGTTACGCGGTTCCACGCCCTTCTGGGCTAGGGAACGGGAGAGTTTAGTCGGTAGGCTAGCCGCGACTAGAGTCCCACACTACCTTATCCCTTCGGGGGGTATGCGCTGCTTAAGCATCATACCAGGTGTGCATGAGCATTCTCTCCTACCCAATAAAAAAAAAAGAAAAAGGTTAGGTTAGGTTCGGTTAGGTTCCCCCCCGTGGTATTCACCTTGTCGTGGTGGGGGGGCTTAGTACGGCGGGCCGAGACTCTCCGGTGGCCGGAAGACTAAGAACACCAGGGTGGCGTCTGACCCAGAGTGGGCGGCCACCCACGGGGAGACGGGCCTCGTTAGCCGTGGTGAAGGCAACCCGTCTAGGAGAAGGTAACTCCGAAATCAAACCACTGACGACGACTCGGCGATGACAAGGACTTGACCCGGACATGATGAGCTAGAGGAATGTAGGCGTCCTGCTAGCAAACGGCAAGCCTACCCGCGTATTTGCCGTGCGTGGAGACCCGTGTCGCAGTAAAGGGGGATCCTGGTGGCTGAGGAGGACCGAGGCTGCGGCTGAGGTTGCCTCCAACACTCCTCTTTGGCCCCTGCTTCAGCTAAACGGGTGGTCGTGGACTAACCCACCCACGATCAGTCGGCTCCGTCCTAGGCCGGTGGGTGAGTTCCTGCCCTTGAGAAATCGCCAAAGGAGAAGCCGAAGAGCATACAGGTTGAGACTGCCTGCACGTCGTAGGATGGTAGGTTAGGCTAAGACATTAAATCGACGGCGTAATCCGCTTGGCGAGGGACCAAGGGGGGCGCTATAGCTCGAGGGAAGCCCTGGCGCTGTCCTGGCTCGCAGACACAGCGTCCCATTGTGGCTCCAAGGAGGGTGGGGACACCTTGGGCCGAAAGAAGGATCAGCATGGATGTACCAAACCAGTCTCCTTCGACGGTGGTAGGAGCCGCACTAAAGACTCCCGGGGAGAAAACCCCGTTAACAAACAAGGGGGAGCTGCACACGGTGCAGCAGGAGATAGAGCTCAACAGACACAAGGGAGCAGGAAAACCCAGGGACCAAGTTGGGTTGAAAGACACGGAGGTCAGAAAGGCGGAACGTGAGACCTGGAAGGAAGCTTTCGAGACCAAAGAAGGACGCCCCCTCACGGATGAGGGAGTTAGGATAAAGATGATAGAGGTAAGAGCCAGAAGACTCAGCGCAGGGGAGCTGGGAACGCCACGAAGACCCTTGACCCAGGAGTCACCGAGGGGAGATGACGGTAGAGGTTTCTTATCAGCGGCGGGGGGAATCAAGGGCTTCAAGAGATCCACTCTGGTGCTGCTTTCCCCCCCTGCTAAGAGAGACCATAGCCCAAAGGTCGACCCGAGGGTAATTGTAGTCAAGGATGCGAGTCCGGATTCGGAGACTACCAAGAAAAGGAAAGAACCGACAATGTCCCCCGGGATGGAGGAGGGACAGCGACCCAAGGAACAGAGAATGAGAAGAGGCGCGAAACGAAGCCAGACAAAAATAGCCGCTCAAGTAACGGCGGAAGCCCGTGCGGGCGTAGAGACTCCGAATAGACCAAAGGCTAGCGAAGCAAAGCCAAAAGAAACGTAACGAACCGCCGAGAAAGACCTAAAGGAAACCTTCAGCGGTATGAACAAAGGGATCAGGGAGGGTATAGAGAGCGCCAGCAGATAAGAGGCCCTGATAGAAAGGAATAAGGATAACATCAAGGAGGAAGTCAGGGACGCCTGCATGGAGATCGTGAGGGCTATGGGCAAAATCCTGACAGAGGGAGAGAAGGTTCAAGTCTCGGTCTTTGGAATCTGTAAGAAGATTGATGACCTGAACAATAAAGTGGAAACGTTCGATATCATATTAGGGACGAGCCATGAGACCATCAGGAGTGAGGTCCAGAAGGAAATGGATGAAAAGCTTGCGGGGCATATAGCCGAGCTCGAGAAGAAGTACGGCACAAGTAGGAAGGAGGAGAAAGACCAAGATATACAGACTGACCCGCAGGATGGACAAGAAAAGAACCTCGCTAAAGAAACGGGTACTATAACGACCAAAGACGTGGCGACCCAGGCCGACACACAGAAAACTTATGCTGAGAAATTAAGCAGGAGTAAGGAAGCTAAAGTCAAGCTGGCGCTTAATGACCAGGAGAGGGACACTGAGAAATTCTGGGAAATCGAAGAAGAATACTGGCCAGAGGACCTGCTCAAAGGCGGGCGTGTAAGGGGGACTCTCAGACTCTGGGAGGGTGAGACCCTGATCCTGCATAGAGAAGGTGATGGCCAGAACGACGGAGTGCTGTGGTCAGCAAAAGAAATTATGGGCAGCGACAAGCTAATTAACAAAAAATGCACTGGTTGGGCGACACTTAGAAGCGAGGCCAGTGTTCGAAATAACAGAGAGGAAGAACATACTCGGATAAAAATACACAGTATTAAGATGCCACGTTTTGGCGGCACCAAGGATAAGGAAAGGGAGGATTGGACACGGGTTATGGAAGCGATGGTCGAGGTAGAAAAGGGGAACTCCGAAGACTTGGAGAAACCGTTAAAAGTGGTTAGTACCTCGGATGAAGACACGCTGAAGCTCAGGAAAATCATGACATTCTTCAGGTCGTTCTATGACCGGGAGGTACAATTCTACTCGGGTTCGGACCGCCAAGACTTGAATAGAGGAACAATGAGAGGAGAAGGGCCTAAGAGGTCGAGACGATCTAGTAACACTGAGACGGTGGTGTTAAACAGTGGAGAAAAAACCTTTGCTACGGTTGTGACCGAGCTCAGAACACTGGCGGGGCAACTGAAAGCGAAAGATATTGCCATTCGAACTGTCAAAACGACGAGACAGGGCAGTCCACTATTAGTGGTAGAAGGGATCAAGGACAAGACCAAAGTCCTCGAGGAATTGATCAAGGACAATTTAAAGGACATCCAAATTAGGAAGAAAGGCAGGGACACTGTTTTCCATATCTCCGACTTGGACGTGATAACGAAACCTGAGGACATAAAGGAAGCCATTAAGCAACAACTCAACTGGGGTGGCGAAATAAAGGTCGGTGCGAGAAGAGATGGCCCAGGGAACACTAGCAAGTTCACTATATCGGTTGAGGAAGAACTAGCCATCAAACTAAGAGGCACCAAGGTGCTCGAGGTTGGAATTAGTAGGGCATGGATAAGAGAGAGGACAGAAGTCGTTACCTGCTTCAGATGCCTCGACCCTGGACACAGGCAGATGGAATGCAGAAGGCCGGACAGGAGGAAGCTCTGCAGGAAGTGCGGTCAGCCGGACCACTCTATGTCGGACTGCGAAAAGGAGGCGGAGTGTTGGAACTGTGGCAGGATAGGTCACAGAACCAACACTACAGCCTGTCCATTGTTCAGAGCAGTGCTGAGAGAGGTGAGGAGGAAAGAAGGAAAAGACATACGAGCAAGAAGAAAGAGCATAGCAACAGACAGTGGCGTGACCCAACTTCTTACGACAGAGATTGTAAACGAAGACAGGGTATCACCGAATCACCCCACCAAAGGGGCCGACCCGCACGGTACGCCCAGGGGAACGGTGTCCCTCGAGACTTGGTCTACTCCTGCCGAGAAATTTGCTCCAGTAGAAAGTAGCCGGGAAGAGTCACCCTCACAGGAGAACCACGGTAGGGAGGACCTGGCGGTAATAGAGCCATTTCCAAACGATAACAATGTTGCACGAACTACGATTACTCCAAGTCAACCTTAATAGGAACCCCGTCGCCCACGATCTAGCGCTAGCCACGGCTAAAGAGCTAGGCTGCGGAATCATCGCCGCTAGCGAGCCGAATAAACGAACGGTCCAGAGGCTCAAATGGGCGACGGATGCAAACTATGATGTCACTATTGGAATGACAGAGCAGTACAACATCAAAGAATCGGGTAACGGCACGGGGTTCGTGTGGGCCAGGATTGAAGGAGTGATAGTCTACAGCTGTTACTACTCCCCGAACATATCGATTGAAACATATGAAGGGTACATCACCGAATTGGAAGGCAGCATTCGCAGTATGGAGAATATAGTGGTCCTTACGGGAGACTTGAATGCCAAAGCGGTGGAGTGGGGATCACCGTTTACGGATAAGAGGGGGGAGGCTGTCCTAGAGATGGCCTCCAGATGTAACTTAGTAATCCTAAATGTACCAGACACAGGCCCAACATTCCAAAACTTTAACGGGAGTTCATATATAGACGTGTCAATGGTCTCGGAACCCTTGGTGAACATGATTAGTGATTGGCAAGTGTTGGACCAGGAAAGCTGTAGCCCCCACCGATATATTAGCTTCTGCATAAACCAAGATGGGAGAGGAGACGGTGGGAGGCCGCCCTCTCGGAAGCCAAGGTGGAACGTGAAGAGGATGGATATAGATCTATGCCGCCTAAGCCTGGCCGACAGCACGCGGGACGGTACCCTTACGGTTGAGGGACTCCACCTGGCCCTCAGCAGGGCCTGCGAGGCGTCCATGCCCAGAGTCCGTACAGGACGCAATGATAATAGGAAACAAGTATACTGGTGGAATGACAGAATAGCCTGCCAAAGAAGAGAATGCATAAAGCTACGTAGATCTCGCGCCCGATGCAGGGACGAGAGGAGGAGGCTGATCTGGCATGGCCACTATAGAGTAGCAAGGGAAGAATTGAGACAGCTCATTAATAAGGCGAAAAGAACGTGTTGGGAAAAGATGCTTGATGACCTAAATGACGACCTATGGGGGGACGGATACCAAATCTTCATTAAGAAGGCGAACCTGGCCCGCCCCGTCCATCTGGACCCGGAAAAAGAAGCAGAGATAATAGCCACCCTTTTCCCCACACACGAGGAGAACACCTGGCCAGAAACTCAAGTCGAGGAGATAGAGGAGTTCACAATAGACGAGATCCGGGCCATTGGCGCTAAACTCAAGAACGGTAAGGCGGTCGGCCCTGATGGCGTCCCGACGGAGGCTCTAAAATTACTCATAGATGAAAACCCGGCGTACATGACGGAGATCGTAAATGACCTTTTGAGGACGGGGTGCTTCCCCAGAAGTTGGAAGGAGGCAAGACTTGTTTTGCTAAGGAAACCCGGAAAGGACGGCGACGAGCCGGCGGCCTTCAGACCGTTATGTATCTTAAACGGCGTGGGTAAGGTCTTTGAACATTTAATTGCGCGAAGACTGCAGTCGTATTTTGAGGAGCACAAACTTATATCTGAGAGACAATACGGGTTTCGTATGGGCAAGTCCACCTTAGACGCCATCTCCACATACATAACGTTGCGAAAACTGAGATGAAGAAGACGCTCAAGACGAGGGGCCTGTGTGCGGCAGTCCTACTAGACGTAGCGAATGCCTTCAATAATGCACCATGGGCACGCATAATGGAGGCTGCGGAGGTCCTACCGCCTTACCTTCGCCGGGCGGTAGGCAGCTTCCTAGGTAATAGAACCCTCCACACAAGTCAGGGACCGAGGATGGTAAATAGTGGAGTTCCACAGGGCTCGGTGCTCGGACCCAGGCTATGGAATCTACTGTATAATGGTGTGCTCGAGCTACCGAGACCTGTGGGAGTCCACATCGTGGCTTTCGCTGACGACCTGTCAATTGTAGCCACGGCTAGAAGAGAAGATGAGCTCATGAGCAGAATGGACGAGACGATAAAGCACATAGATGAATGGTTGAAAAGCAGAGGTCTGGAGCTAGCGCCTGCCGAGACCGAGGCAATAATGCTCAGTGGCAGGAAGCGACACACCCCGGTGTCCTTTAGACTGAGGGACATGGAGATTATACCATCGAGAACGGTGAGGTACCTGGGTGTTATCCTCGATCGCAACCTGAGCTTTGGGCCCCATGTGCAGGACGTGGTGAATAAAGCAAGCAGGCGTGTCCAAGCGCTAAAGAAACTAATGCCTAGGCTGAATGGACCCAGAAGTAGCAAACGGAAGATTTTGGCGTCAGTTGCAAACTCTACACTCCTTTACGCGGCCCCGGTGTGGAGCGAGGCGTTGAAAATTAAGAAATACACCAATATGGTAAACAAGACATATAGACAATTAGCGATTGGCGTATGTGGCGCCTATAAGACAGTCCTGACTATGGCTGTAGGGGTAATAGCTGGATTGGTCCCACTAGACCTTCTTGCGTTGGAAAGGGGGAGAGTCATGGAGCTAAGTCCAACTATGAAGAAAGCTGCAAGAAAACAGACAATACAAGCATGGCAGGATCGGTGGGACACGGATGAACACGGACGTTGGACCCACCGACTTATAACCGACATCAGTGCATGGATCGAGAGGAAACATGGGGAGGTGGATTTCCATCTCACCCAAATTTTGTCAGGCCACGGGTGCTTTGTGAAGTACCTGCAAAGAATAAGCAAGGTAGACAACGGAAACTGCCTTTATTGTGCGGAGGAGGACACGCCTGAGCATACGGTTTTCCGCTGCCAGGAGTGGAAGGAAGGTAGAAATGAAGTGAACACGGCAATCAACTCGACCATGACCCCGGACAATATAATTGCACTCATGGTATACAGCGATGAGCAGTGGAAAAGACGCTGCCCCACGTGATACGGGGGGAGCAAATGTTGTTGAACCCAAAAAACAGAGGAGAGTCAGGAGGCAAAATGAATATGCCATAGGAGCGGGTAGCGTGGTCAGCAGTGGAGCAGAGACTGAGGATGATGCTACCCTTTATGAACAGGTGCTTATGAGAGAGCAGAAAAAGGAAAAGATGATGTTGATGACATCACTGAAGAACACTGAAACTGAAGTCATTGAGATCAGTGGCTCCCCTACTAAAATACCTGAGCAGGGGCTAGGTAATATGGAACAGACGTGGAATGATTTGGACGAAAACCTCTCTAAAGGAGTTATACTTGTGGATATGTTAGATGAGCTTCTGGAAGGTGCACCAAACGTGAAGACGGAGGTTAAAACCTGGGCTCGTGACATAGCTAAAATAATCGAAAATATAGCAGGCTGTAGAATTGAGATTGAACGTGGCGCGCTCTCAACGCAGAGTCCCTAAGCCACCATAAATATATCTTGACAAATATGAACACTAATCGGGAAAAAAATCTGCCAGAGAGCGAAGGATGGTCGACGAAAAAGATTGACCATAGCCAGCTACTAGAAGAAATAAAAGATGAAATGGGGAAAGTGGATGAAATGACCCCACGAAAACTCATTAGAGCCATTACTGCAGCCTGTAATAAAGCACTCCCGAAGCGTGGCAAGTCCACTCGCCCACCGGCCTATTGGTGGTCAGATGACATTGCGGAAAGAAGGAAAAGCGCACTAGCAAGCAGAAGACAATATCAAAGAAGAAGGAGGACACATACCGAGGACCAATGTATTGTAGAAAGAAATGCCGCCAAAACAGCCAGGAAGGAACTCAGAACGGCAATAGCCAGAGCCAAAAAAATGGCTTGGGACAGACTCTGCGAAGACCTCAATGAAGATATTTGAGGCCAAGGTTATAGAGTGGCCACCAGAAGACTCAAACCTAGACCACCAATTCCACAACTAGAGGCAAAGGTAATACAAAATATTGTTCAAACCCTCTTTCCGGCAGACAGAGTGGTTAATTGGATAGACACGCCAACAAAGGAAGAACCCCCACTATTCACTACTGAGGAGGTCATAGCGGCGGCGGCGAGGATTAAGGCAAAAAGAGCCCCGGGACCGGACAATATTCCACCGGAGGCTGTAAAAACAGCGGTCACGGCGAATCCAGAGGTAGTGGCGGCCGTAATGAATAAATTACTGCAGTCAGGGATTTTCCCAAAAGAGTGGAAAATGGCCAAGCTGGTGCTGATACCAAAACCCAGCAAACCACCAGAAAACCCGACCAGCTATAGGCCACTTTGCCTGCTGGACGGTATGGGTAAGATTCTGGAGCACCTAATTAAGACGAGGCTCACGACGGAACTTGAGGGGGTACAGGGCATTTCAGAGAGACAATTTGGCTTCCGTGAAGGAAGAAGCACGACAAACGCGATTCAAAAAATACTGGAGATTGCAGAGGAAACCAGAAGAGGTAATTGGAGAAAGAGGAAATTATGTGCTCTCATTACCCTAGACATCAGAAACGCGTTTAACACGGCATCATGGCGGCAAATCGTAAAGAAGCTGAGAGAACTAAATATATCGCCATACTTAACAAAAATGATTACGGCATACCTTACGGATAGGACAATAATTTACGACAACGAAAAAGGCGAGGAAACATTACGAGTCTCCCGGGGAGTGCCACAGGGATCGGTCCTTGGGCCGCTCCTGTGGAATATCATGTACGACGACGTACTACGGATTACTCTGCCGGAAGGGGTGACGCAAATAGCGTACGCGGACGACCTTGCCATTGTAATTACGGCTAAGAATAAAGAAGAGCTAAGAGGAAACGCCGAGATGAGCTGCGCGAGGATCAGCGATTGGCTGAAAGACGCCGGACTGACGTTTGCCCCGGAAAAGACCGAAACAATTATGCTTACGGGAGGAAGAAGAGCTTCCGGTATAAGTTTCCTCGTAGAGGGCAACGAAATCCCACCAGCTAAGGAGGTTAAATACCTGGGCGTCACCCTTACGCCAGGAATGAACTTCGGGAAGCACGTCAAGAATGTGGCTGATAAGGCTAACGGAGCGACAACAGCAATAGCTAGGCTGTTGCCAAACACAAAGGGTCCTGCGGAAGGAAAGAGGAAACTGCTAGCATATGTGGCTCATTCAGATCGAAGAACATGGCAATATATTCCGGGATAGGAAAAGTGCAGCCCTCCGAACCACGAAAGATATAGCAAGAAGGCTATTGGACATAGGTAGGCTGCAGGTGGTATATAGCCAGTGCATCATCAGAGCCCGGGTCAGTATCCCAAGGTGTCGTAGATGTCATGACATCGGACACATGGCAGCAAACTGCCAGGGAACAGACAGATCGAAGCTCTGCAGCAGATGCGGAGAAAAAGATCATGGAAATACGGATTGCACTAAACCGCACTTCTGCTTTTCATGCCCCGGAAACATCAATCATAGAACGGCCACTATGGCATGCCCAGCTTTTAGGGCAGCTGTGAGACATAAAAGAGAGCAGGATACGGGTGGTCGGAGGCCCGCAAAAGGAAATCAGGCAAAACCGAATAATGGGGGACAACCACCAGAACAGATATCGGGGTAATACGGGCGGAGGGCAAACCACGAGGCTCAGGATCCTCCAGGCCAATCTCAACAGAAGCAAAGACGCACACAGTGCGCTGGCCTGGACTGTGAGAGCCAAGAATATAGATCTCGTGGTGGCATCCGAACCGAATATCCATATTGCGGTGAACAATAACAGGTGGATCTGCAACAAGGACAAAGAACAATGCGATACAGGTATATATACCACAGGAAGCAGCAAATACAAAGTAGCGAAGTTCTACACATCTAAGAGCATAACATGGGTAGATGTAGGTGAGGTGAGAATCATATCGTGTTACCTAAGCCCAAATACCACTCTACATGATTATGAGAGGACGATGAACCAGCTACATGATGCATTCAGTAGCAGAAGCAAAATTATCCTCACAGGAGATTTCAATGCGAAGCATGCTGTATGGGGGTCACCAGTTACTGATGCCCGAGGCGAAATGCTCATGGACCTTATACACCAGACAGACATGTGGGTATGCAATACTGGACTAACTCCGACGTTCGAAAACGCAAATGGAAGCTCTTATATCGATGTTACTGCCTGTTCAGCCGAGTTGACGCTGCGTATAGGGGGATGGAGAGTAGAAACGGACGAGGAAGTCTTTAGTCCACACAAGCACATTCTCTTTGATGTAACCGACATGCCTATACAAACACAGCTAGGTGAAGGGAAGGTATGGAATGTCAGAACGCTCAATACAGCTAAGGGAGAGGAATTAATAAATGCTGTGGTAATCCCCGAGAACGAGAAGGACATGGGCAAGGCTCTCGCCAAATTCTGCGACGACACCATGGCTAGGAATAAAGCAAAGAGCATGAAAAGGGAACCAGTGTACTGGTGGACTGGGAAAATAGGAGAGCTGCGCAAAGACTGCATCGCTAAGCGCAGAAGATACCAGCGGAACAGGGCTAGGAACAGAGACCAGGGCACGGAGGGCGACAGGGCCACGTACAAACTAGCAAAGAGAGCACTAAGCCTTGAGATAAGAAAGAGCAAGCAAGAAAAGTGGCAAGAGCTGATTGAAACTGCTGAAAATGACATATGGGGCAGACCGTATCAACTGATAGTCAAAAAGACAAAGATAGGAACCCTAGTTGAGCCACAAGGAGAGGACATTCGTAAAATCATCGAAGAACTCTTCCCTGTACACCCTATTGTAGGCTGGATAGGTGTGGAGACAGATGGAGCTAATGAGATTACTGCGGAAGAAATAAAGGAAGCGGTAGCCAGTATGTAATCCAGGAGGGCACCAGGCCCGGACGGCATCCCGCCTGAAGCTATCAAACTAATAGCGTCAGTTAGGCCGGAATGGTTTCTACCAACCTTAAATAAAGCATTAAACGAGGACCGATTTCCTGAGGTTTGGAAAGTGGCTAAGTTGGTTCTAATACCGAAGCCAAACAAAAGCGACATGTCAGACCCGTCTTCATATCGCCCTTTGTGCTTGCTGAATACAGCGGGGAAACTTTTCGAGCTTGTAATTAAGCAAAGGCTATGGAGACACTGCGAGCAAGGGAACCATATATCCGACAACCAATACGGGTTTCGGAAAGGTAGATCAACAATACAAGCAATGAAAAGGGTATATGACACGGCCAATAGGGAACGCCAAAAGAAAAACAGTAGAGGGCTCTGCGCTTTAGTAACACTAGATGTGAAAAATGCCTTCAACTCCGTACCGTGGCATAGGATATTGAAGGCATTAAGAGACATGGAGCTCCAAATCTACCTCCTTAACATAATAGGTTCGTATCTGGACGATAGGTGGATTGAGATAGCCGGCGCACGCTATCAGATAAGCTGCGGAGTTCCACAAGGCTCGATTCTAGGCCCGATCTTGTGGATAATTTTTTATGATCCAGACTGAAAACGCTGAGTATGACACAATTGATCGGTTTCGCAGATGATCTTGGAATCATCGTAACAGCTAAATCGGAAGACGACCTAGAAGTTAGAGTTAATAGTGCCGCAATGGCAGTGGAGGAGTGGACAGGAAGGAATGGATTGAAAATCGTGCCTGCCAAAACAGAAGCAATACTGCTCATAGGTAGAAAAAGGTGCAGAGAGGTCACCTTTAACATAGGGGAGCAGGTAGTCACACCAAAGAGGACGCTGAAGTACCAAAGAGGACGCTGAAGTACCTGGGTGTGATGTTCGACAGGAATTTAACGTTTCTTCCTCACGTCCAATACGAAGTTGCTAAAGCGGAAAAGACCATTATGGCCCTCAAAAGGCTTTTCCCCAGGGTGTCTGGGCCAAGGGAGGGTAAGAGAAGACTGCTAGCTGCCACAGCACAAAGTGTCATACTATACGCGGCTCCGGTGTGGGGTATAGCACTAACATATGGTAAATGCTTGAACCTCCTGCAAAGCGTAAATAGGAGGCTTGCGCTCGGAATTTGCAGGGGGTTCAGAACGATGTCGGCTGAGGTTGCACAGGTACTGGCGAGGCTGACCCCTTTGCCTATATTAGCAGAGGAGAGGATGCTGGGGTACGGGCTACCAAAGAAGAGCAAAGGAGCAACCGAGGAAGATAGACACAAGAAGTGGCAGGAGCGTTGGGCACTTGATCTAAAGAATAGGTGGGCACACGACCTCATGCCGAACCTAAAAGGGTGGCTTGAGAGAGAACACGGCGAAGTAAACTTCTATGTCTCGCAATTCTTTAGCGGGCATGGCTGCTTTCAAAGTTTCCTCGCCAGGATTAAGAAGGCGGAAACGGACCTATGCCATTACTGTGGACAAAGCGACACCCCGGAGCACACGGTCTTCAACTGTATGCACTGGACTGTACAAAGGGAGGCAGCAGAAGAGAGCCTAGGCACAGGCCTTAACCCAGGTAATATTATTTCAGTTATGGTTGGATGTGAAGATAACTGGAATTTTATAAATAATATGCTTGTGGCTATCCTTAGAGCAAAGGAGGAGGATGAACGCAGGAGAGAAAGGTAATAATAATGTAAGAATTTAACATTGACAATGTAGGTAGGTGCAGAAATCATAACGGGACCACCTACTTTCAAGCTGTAAGGGAGGGGGTTTTTAGCTGGTCACATGTGGGCGACCGGGTAGAATCTTGGGAAACCCAGCACTGCCTTTGTCCGGATGGCATAAGGCGTCTGAGCGCAAATTTTCCCCCTACCCTCGTTAAAAAAAAAGTTAGGTTAGGTTAGGTTAGGTTCCCCCCAGAGTGGTGCTACCTTGTCGTGGTCGGGGGGCTTAGTACGGCAGGCCAGAACTCCCTGGTAGCCGGAAGACTAAATGCACCTTCAACGGCTGCCGGTCGTGGGAACCCCTAGGCTGGAACTCACCAGTAAGGGGCGAACACGGCTGAGGCAGCATAGCAGGCACGGCGTCTGACCCAGAGTGGGCGGCCTGTGCCTAGGAGACGGACACTCTGATTTCAAACCCGGGGAGGCAGGCCCCGTTAGCCGGGGTGAAGGCAACCTGCCTAGGAGAAGGCCACTCCGAAATCAAACCACGAAGACGACCTCTGCTATGTATACGGACTATGAAACCGGCTGACATGTCTTTCTGCGGGGGAATGTCCGGACTCAGACTCGTGTCTACCCGTGCGAGCGCTGGGAAAGGGCAGATGTGTGCCTAGCACTGCCGAACGTGGGGGGCATGTCTTGCCAGGAGCCAGCCCCTTCGGGACCTTGGCAGGAAGTGTGGCGTGGGTAGGGGAGTCGGAGCCCCTACTGCTCCGGGCGAGTACAATCCGTCCGTGTCCGGGATTTTTAAATGGCGCAACTTGGGCCCCGGGGAACTGGGGTAGGGCAGATGCCCGAGGGTATACCCGTTCCTGAGCTAGCCAGCCCGCCCCTCGCCACACGATGCGCTGGTAAACATATCATGGACTCTCCAGTTAGAGTTTTAACGGGTCTAGGAAGTGGAGACACTATAAATCGAGGTCTGGAGGGAAGGACGGACGATACGGTGACGGACGCTGGCAATGGACATGGACGCGAGATGGAGAACAGGACAGATGCAACGACGACGGACACGGCAAAAGATAAAGGAAACGATGATAGTGAACATAGCATAGGTAGTATATCTCCGAAGTCCGACGAAGGAAAGGAGGAAAACGAGGGATACATCCCAAGGGGCAGACAACTGCTACGCACCCCACCACGACAGCGAGCAATGTCAACACCTGAAATAGCTGACATAACGGATTTTAAGGAATTCCTAGATAGAAGGAGGAATATCAATACTAGAACTACGAAGGAGCATAGAAACAGTCCAAGCGAGGACAGTACCTATGAAGATAGTGCAGCACACACGTCACCGAACAACACTATACTGGACAAACTAATAAAGCTTGAAACATATGGAGACGGAACGCACCATGAAGGAGTATTAGATAACATACTCCCTGCGCAGTCAAGCCCAATAGGCAGAACTGGTGATAAGCAAATAGAGAACGCATCGATAATTACAATCAACAGCGAGACCGCAGAAGAAGAGGAAGCACCTAGAAATAAAAGAACAAGGTCGTACTTAAGCTCGGAAAATTCAATTGGCCAAGAAAACAAAAAAGCAAAGAGGGAAGAAGAAGAGCTAGAGAAAAATATTTTAAAACTCATGATGGAAATGGATAAACTAGCACACTGCAGATATATAAATACGGCCAGGGAGATCAAAGTCATGGTCTCCAAAGTGAATATAGCCTTCATGAAACTATTAAACTACAGACAGGACAAAAGGAAGGAAACAGAAGATGACAGAATTGAAGTCATGAGGAAAGAATTTGAAAAGAGGAAAGAAGAAGAATGTGCCAAGTTCAAAGAAGAACTCGATAGGAAATGCCAAGGGAGCATCGAGAGCATGAAAAGGAAACTTGAACTAGATAACGAAAAACTAATTAGAGAACTCCGTAATAAATGGAAGATGGACAACCAACAACAGAACAAAGACAGCTATGTGGCGAAAGCAAAAATGAACAAAGATACGCAATGGATTGAAAAAAACATAGATAGAATAGAAAACCCGGATAGGACATGGCAGGAAACCTGGGCGCTGGTAGAAGAAAAATGGCCGCAAAAAGCATTAAAGAGCATTAAAAAGACCAGGGGCAACCCATATAGAGAGGGGAAAGACGTAATCCTCCTAATCCATTGGAAAGGAAAGGAAGATATAGAGGTAAACTTCGATACAAGAAGTGAAAAGAAGGAATACCCAAACAGACGCGGTTATCATACCCCAAACTAAGGGGTCATCTTATGCAGGTCTCCTGAAGAAAATGAGGGAAGTTAAGCCAAGATTGGATGAGCAAAATATAGAAATAGGCTCAATAAGACCGACAAGACAAGGAGACACAGTAGTAGTTCTTAGAAAAGGCAATAATAAAATAGAAGAACTCAAAACAATTCTTAAAGGGAAAATAGGGGGAGAAATAAAAACAAGACTTGGCAGGGATAAAATACCTTTATTCCTGTCAGGTATGGACCCTGTAACGACAATGGAGGAAGTCAAAGAAGTACTGAAGAAAGTCCTTGATGTGAAACAAATGGGAGAAGTAGCCCTTGGAGAGCTCAAAGATACCTTCGGAAATAAGAGAAGCATGACCCTTAGAGCACCCCGGGACATAGTAAGAATCTTACTTCAAATTAAAAAAGTACAGATAGCCTACAGCACATGTTACTTCAGGGAAAGAATAAATATCCCCAGATGTCACAGATGCCATGATATTGGACACATGGAAAGAAACTGTACAAAGAGCGACAACAGGCATCTATGTAGCACCTGTGGTGAGGAAAAGGGAACAAGTCACAGTTGCAAGGGTAAAGTGACAGGTTTTACGTGCGTAGGAAATAAGGAACACAGAACGGGAACCATGGCTTGCCCAATCTTTAGAGACAAAGTTAGAGCGAAAAGAGACTATAAAGCAGATAGTCGGAGGCCTTCTGCTGCATCTAATCTATCTGAAGATGGTACTGAAATGCCTTCAAGTTAACCTCAATAGGAGCAAAGATGCTCACAGTGTAATAACACTGATTAACAACCAGAGGAACATAGACGTAGTGCTCGCATCCGAAATAAACACTAAAGTATCGCACAATCAAAGAGTCTGGATCTGCAACACCGAAAGGAACAAGTGTGACACAGGCATATACGTTTCAAGCCCAATGAACACACCAATAGTCAGAAGTTTCGTGTCTCTAAGCATAACTATGGTAGAAACTGAAGAGGTAACGCTGATAGTATGCTACTTCAGCCCTAATATAAGTATTAGGGAAGATGAGGAGCTACTACAACAACTATCAGATATAATCAGACACGCCACAAAACCTACACTGCTAGCAGGAGACTTCAACGCGAAGAACGAAGCTTGGGGGGGAACTACAACAGACCGTAGGGGAGTGCTGCTAATGGAGCTATTCATCTTTCACGAGTTATGGATATGTAACGCGGGAGACATCCCAACGTTCATGAACGCGAATGGCAGCTCATACATAGATGTGACTGCCTGCTCAGAGCAATTAATAAGCAGAGTGCAGAACTGGCATACGGATGAGGTGGAGGAGATTTATAGCCCACACAGGCTGATAAGTTATGACATAACGCAGCGATTACCGAACTTGAGAAACAATATAACAAAGCATAGATGGAACAGCAAAACTCTAGACGTCCAAGAACCCATCAAAAACATCGCAAAGCTACACGCAGTAAGCACAGCTGAGGGCCTTGTACATGAACAAAAGCTGCTCTGTGACAGCACCATGAAAAGATTTCTAGACTTGAAAGGCAAGCGAAAGACTGTGTACTGGTGGACGGATAAAATTGCTGAGCTCTGGAAAAACTGTATTAAAACTAGAAGAACATACCTCAGAAGCAGAAGAGCTGGGAGGGAAGTGGGCACACCTAAAGAACAATACAAAGAGGCGAAGAAGGTGCTAAGCCTTGAAATTAAGAAAGAAAAACAAAAAAGGTGGCAAGAATTAATTAACGCAGTGGATAATGATGTGTGGGGGAAACCTTACCAAATCATAATGAAAAGAACAGGACAGGTGCACCCAATAACACCGGACCCGGAAACAACGGATAGAATAATAGACGAATTGTTCCCTAAAAAGGACACCATAAAATGGGATATTCAAGTCAACAGTCAACCCCCACCAATCGAGGAGGACGAAGTAATAAGTGCAGCTATAAAAATGAAACCAAAAAAGGCACCGGGACCAGACGGAATTCCACCTGAGATAGTCAAGCTGATAGCGTCCAACAGGTCAGAATGGATCGCTACGACTATGAACCAGATAATTACAACGGGGGTTATCCCAGAACCCTGGAAGACAGCCGACCTGGTCCTGATTCCAAAACCAGGAAAATCGGAAATGACACAGGCAGCGGCATACAGACCTCTCTGCATGCTTGACACTAACGGACAACTCTTAGAGCAAATAATTAGCTGCAGGATAAATGCCTACCTCCAAGCTGGCATGAAACTGTCGGACAACCAGTTCGGATTCCGACAGGGAAGATCCACAGTAGACATGAAAGTAATTAAAGATAGAGCAAAAGAAGAGAAGGCGAAGTCAAATAAGTCAAGGGGACACTGTGCCCTTGTCACGATAGACATTAAAAATGCGTTCAATTCGGTACCATGGCCGCATATTATACAAGCACTTGAAGGAAAAAATATGCCAAAATATATAGTTAAAATCGTAGGGTCATACCTCGAAGACAGAAAGATAGTGTACAAGGGCAGACAGTACGAGATGACGTGTGGGGTACCACAAGGCTCAGTTCTGGGCCCTTTACTGTGGAATATTGTCTATGATGGAATACTAACGGCACCAGTACCGAGAGACACGCAGCTCATAGCTTATGCCGATGATCTGGCAGTGCTGTCTGTAGACAAGGAGGAGGAGCAGCTAATGTTTAAAGTTGACACTACTCTTCACACAATAGTCGCGTGGGTGCAGGGAAAGGGAATGGATATTGTGCCAAGTAAAACAGAGGCTGTAATCCTGTCCGGGAGAAAGAAGAGTAATAGAATTTCGTATAGGCCCCACCATAGTACGGCCCAAACCTAACATTAAGTACCTAGGTATTATCTTCGATAAGGATTTGTCCTTCTTGGTGCACGTTAAAGCGTGCATTTTAAAAACTGATAAAACAATCATGGCCCTGAGGAGGATGTACCCGAGATTAAACGGACCCAAAGGAGCAAAAAGAAGGTTGCTTGCCATGGTAGCCCAGAGCATAATATTGTATGGAGCACCAATATGGGGGGACGCACTGCAATTTAAGCAATGTAATCAACTGCTTAGCTCGGTTAATAGAAAAATGGCTATAAGAGGAAATCCGATTGACGGAAAGAAAGACGATATCCTTAACCTAATCGGTCCGGGAAACGAAGAAACTGGTTCAAGCGACCCACAGAAGTCGAGAGTTGTCCAACTTAACATGAACGACACAGGAAGAAATGGAAAAGAGAACGAAAAGACAAGCCTCTATTATCTTCTACTTACGTACGACGATAATAACCTTTCCCCTGAAACACTATACGAGGGACTCTGAAAACTGAGAGAATTGGTGGAACTTAACGCCCAGATGGAAATAACCTTCTCCCAAATGGAGCCTGGGAAGAGAAAATTCGGATGGGGACTCATAAGGAGGATGCTGGAAGTTGTCTTTCATGGCACTACAATTAGAGTCTACTATCAAGACCCAAAAAGTTCAACGAAGAGGCCTCCTGACAAACCAGGTAATGCAAATGAAATGAGCCCATCCAATGAAGACGCTAGCTCAAAAATGAACAATGCGGGACCTAAGCTCAGCCAAGGCACACTGGCAAGGGGAAACAGGGGCAGACGGAATAACCAAACGGACGCCCTGATAATACCTAAAGTCAAAGGCAAAAGCTACGCGGAAACCCTGCGGAATATTAGAAGCTTAGCTGAAGAAATAGAGAAAAAGGAGATTGACATACAGACGATTAGAGAAACAAAAAATGGCGACACTGTGGTCATTATGAAAACAGGTAGCAACAAGGTAGACGACTTAAGGGACCTGATGTCACGTAAGCTCGGAAGCACGATAAACACAAGATCGGCTGGGATAAAACAAAGCACCATTGTCTACATAACAGGCATGGACACAATGACTACAATAGAAGAAGTATCTGCGGCGCTAGCAAGAGAACTACCAGGACACGATACTGCAAAAATCGAGCTAGGGGATCTACGCAACACATATTGGGGCAGACATAAGACCATCACTCTGAAAGCCCCAAAGGACTTGGCGGATGCACTCATCCAGAAGGAAACAATTCGCATTGTTATAAATAAATGCTATATTAGGGAGAGAATCAAGGTCAGTAGATGCTTCAAATGCCTTGAATATGGTCATATGGAAGCCAAATGTAATGGACCAGACAGACACAGCAAATGCGGTAGCTGTGGGGAAGGAAAACATGAGGGCATAGCATGTTCCAAGGAGCCAACATGCTTCACCTGCACAACTGACACCGGCCACCAGACGGGCACAATGAAATGCCCAAAGTTCAGAGACCTTATAAGGAAAAGGAGACAGAATATTATGGCGCGGAGGGCATCAATAACCACCGATAATGTATAGCATGAACATATTGCAATCGAATTTGAATAGAAGTAAGGACGCTCACAGCATCACAGAACTGACAGTGAAAGAAAATAAAATTGATATTATTCTTGCCACCGAGCCAAACTTAAACGTTGTGACCAACCAATGGGGCTGGATCTTCCACCAAGACACAAAAAATTGTAATGCATCTATAAGAATAACTTCAAACTACAAAGATAAGATTACCGACTACGGCACAACAAAGGATATAACATGGATCGACACTAATGGTATACGCCTAATCTCATGCTATTAAAGTCCTAATTGCACAATGGAACAATATAAAGAATTCCTAACAGACCTAGAGAATATTTTGGCTCTATGTAAACTGCTTACAATAGTCACCGGGGACTTCAATGCCAAGCACTCGGACTGGGGATCCCCGGTGACGGATAACAGGGGCATTTTGCTTTCTGAAATGCTTTTTAGGAGCGACATTGGAATCTGTAACAATGGAACAATTCCAACCTTTAAGAACTCCAATGGAGAATCATTTATTGATGTAACTGCCGGCACGGAAAACATTATTGCCAAAATCCAGAACTGGAGAACAGATGACACTTACGAGCGATTCAGCCCACATAGGCACATATTTTTCGAAGTTAAAACAGCTAAGAGGAAGAAAAGAAACGCACCTAGACACAAATGGAACGGCAAGAGTCTCAAGCACTACAACAGCATTGAGACTCTGAAACATCTTCAGCCAACGGAAACGGCATGTGGTCTAAGAGAGCAGCTGGAAAAGATCTGCAACCATCTTATGAAACAAACTAGTCCACAAACGAAATACCAGCCGGTATATTGGTGGACGAAGAAAATTGCTGAGCTTAGGAAGATATGCCAACACTCAAGAAGGAAGCACCAGAGGCACAGGAAACGGTCGACCGACGAAATCACTGAGGAGACACTAAGATTGAAATATAAAGAGGATAAGAAAATTCTTAGCCTGGAAATCCAAGCTGAGAAAAAGAAGAAATGGAGAGAAATCATAGAGGCCGTTGAAGACGATGTCTGGGGAAGGCCGTATAAAATTGTCGTCAAAAGGACTAAAATGGCTGTCCCTATGACGCCAAAGCAAGATCTCATTGACAGGATTATCCAGACTCTCTTCCCAACACGACCCGTTCGTAACTGGCCAAGACTTCCGACACATAACATCCCTCCAATTACAGAGGAGGAAATTAAGGTGGCAGCCTCTAAGATGAAAACCCGGCGAGCTCCGGGGCCTGACGGAATCCCCTCGGAAATAATAAAAATTGTGGCTAGTGACACGCCTATACTGCTATCTGAGCCTATGGATAAAATCCTGGGTAGCGGGACATTCCCTGATATCTGGAAACAGGCTGAGGTAGTGTTAATACCAAAACCTGGTAAGTCTGATAAAAACAGCCCGGCAGCTTACAGGCCGCTGTGCCTGCTAGACACAGCTAGCAAACTACTAGAACAAGTGATCGCCAGAAGAATCAATAACCACCTCGAGGAAAACTTCCCCCTATCTCCCCAACAGTATGGATTTAGGAGTGGAAAATCTACCATGGATGCGATGAAAGTCGTACAGGAGAAGGCTAAAGAAGAGATGCAGAAAGGAAGAACTAGGGGACTATGCGCCCTTATAACCATTGACATAAGGAATGCCTTTAATTAGGTACCATGGCATAAAGTAAGAGCTGAAATGGAGCGCAGAAATATTCCCACTTACCTGACAAATATTGTTGGGACCTACCTTCACGGCAGAAGACTGATGTACGCAGATAGGACATACGAAATGATCTGCGGGGTCCCGCAGGGCTCTGTTTTGGGACCATTGCTATGGAACCTATTCTACGATGGTGTATTACGGCTCAAAATGCCAGAAAATACTATGGTACTTGGCTTCGCGGATGATCTGGCTGTACTCGTGAATGCCAAATACGAAGAAACCTTAACTAAACAAGCAAATGACGCTCTAAAGTCCATTGATGAGTGGACACAAGAGAACGAGATGACGATAGCACCAGAAAAAACAGAGTCTGTTCTCCTCATTGGTAGGAAACGCGTAGGACAAGTCAACTTTAAACTCGGGGGTGCAACTGTGCAACCAAAAAAAGAACTTAAGTACCTAGGTGTCACATTTGATCAAGGGATGACCTTCCTCCCGCACGTTAGACAGGTAACGACGAAGGCTACAAACACCATTCTAGCCCTACGCAGACTTTTTCCGCGAATAGCTGGCCCCACTGAGTGCAAAAGGAGACTTCTAGCCTCAGTGGCTCAATCAGTCGTTCTCTACGCTGCCCCAATATGGGAGAGCGCAATTAAATTTAAATGCTGTCGTAGGATCCTGGACAGCTTAAACAGGAAGCTATCGATAGGAATCTGCAGAGGCTACCGAACACTGTCCACGGAAGTAGCCCATATACTAGCAAGAGTAACACCCATGGAGATTATCATTGAAGAAAGAACTCTCTGCCCAGGGAAACCAAAAGCTGAGAAGGAGGCAATTAGGAAAGAAAGACCGGCGAAATGGCAGAACAGATGGGAAACTGATACTGGAAATGTCTGGACGCACAAATTAATAATAATAATAATAATAATAATATTTATTGCACACAAAAAATTGGGTACAATTAGATCGGTTCAGCGAGTTGCTGGTTTTCAACCGTATCTAAAAAATGTTTACAATTAAATATAAATAAAATAGTACAGTTAATATAAATGCATAATCGTTTACACTAGGATACGTACTAATCATAAAGTTATCAAAATATTAAGTGATTTTAATACAAAGAAAAAACGTAGTGAAATGCAGTTGACATGATACAAAAGAAAATAAACAGTAATAATGCTACTAAATTAAAACATTAAACCAAATAAAGTATATAATAATTAAACAGATAAGAATATAATGGAGATGTATGGCATAAAGAATTGTAACAAAATGTCGTTAACAAAAACGAAATTAATGATAGAAAAGTGAGGGAAATAACAAACCTCATCAACATTATTAAACAATAAAATAAAATAAAATAATAAAATAAAATAAATATAAGTTTGGCTACTCTGCTATTCAAGGTTGTGGGTAATTAGCTGTCTTCGCACATGTTTACATTTGTAGATAGTTTACTGTTCAATGCAAAAACGGTCGTTGTCACAGTCGCTAAAAAATTCTTGAACTGTGTAATACTCTTTAAATATTAAAATATGTTTTATATTCTTGATTATGACAGATTTCGTACCAATTTTAATTAGTGGAGGGAGAGAATTATACATTTTTGTTCCTACATATAAGCATGTTTTTTTAAATGCATCTGTTCTGTGTGCAGGTATGTGCAAAAAAGTATTTGTCTGCCTTGTGTTATAGTCAGAGTTAGCAAATTTAAAATTACTCAGATTATTTAGGACATACTTGATAATTTCTAAGATGTAGATTGAAGGAATAGTTAAAATACCCAGTTGTTGAAATTTGCTTCTGCAAGACTGGCGTGGATGAAGTTTAGCAATAGTCCGTACACATCTTTTTTGGATGACGAATGTTTCTTGGAGTAGTGGCGATGAACCCCATAATGCAATACCATAGGTGACCGTGGAGTAAAAATAGGCGTAGTAAATCATAAGAAGAACATTCATGTCGAATAAAGAGGTTAGTATGCGGAGACAGTAGCAGCACTTGTTTAATTTATTGTTTACAGATTTATATTGTGAAAGCCACTTGGTATCAGAGTCTAAAAGTAATCCTAGGCATTTAATGGTGTTTACGCGTGAAATGTGCACTTCTGATGAGTCAAGTGGTATCCGACCAGTAGAATTAAGATGGAACTGAGTGTAGTTGGTTTTATTCATGCTTAATTTAAGGGCATTTTTCTCACACCACCTGGTAATATCTTTGATAACATTGGTAAGCTGTGCAGGATCAAAGTCTGACTTTTTACAGGACGTTAGGAAGTATGCGTCGTCCGCGTAGAGACCTCAGACCGTATTACGTACAGAATGTGACATGTCGTTGATATAAACCAAAAATAGTAAAGGACCCAAGACAGAGCCCTGCGGCACGCCGCACTGAAGAAAACCCTTCTCAGAATATGTTGGAGTATTACGATTGGTATTTACTGGCAGTAGTTTTACAGATTGACTTCTGTTAGATAGGTATGATCTGAACCACGATAGTGCTACACCACGTACACCGTAACTTTCAAGTTTTAAGAGCAAAATATTGTGGCACACCGAGTCAAATGCTTTACTTAGGTCGCTGGATATAGCAAATACACTGAGACTATTGTCAAGATCTTTGATTATAGTATTTACAAGTTGAGTTACCGCACTTATTGTAGATTTGTTTTCAAGAAATCCATGTTGACAATCAGTTATTATATGGTGGTTATTAAGGAAGTTTAGGAGTCTTGTGTATATTAGCCGCTCCAAAATCTTAGAGAAATTGCTGAGCAGAGATATGGGCCTAAAGGTTTCTATCTTCGTGACATCACCCTTTTTGTGAATTGGAGTTACGATGGAATGCTTAAATTGTGTCGGAAATTCGCCTAGCGAAATGGAAAGATTAAATATGTGCGTTAGAGGCTTTACTATCAAATGGGCGCAATTTTTTATAACCACACAGGGAATTTCGTCGTAGCCGCTGGAATACGTGTTTTTTAATCTCTTAATGACTGTTTGAATTTCATCTTCTGAAACTGGACTTAGAAACAGAGAGTGTTGAATACTATTGGTAATAAGTACATAATCATCGGTTGGTGAGTTATCATACATTAAGAAATAGTTGTTGAAGATATTAGCAGCAGATACCGTATCGTCAGGAAAAGTCGGTGGAGACGTATTTCTTCCAGTTAGGCTTTTGACGATGTTCCAGGTGGATTTCATTTTGTTATTTGATCTTGAGATGTAGTTGGACATGTTCTTTTTTTTAGCAAGTTTAATCACGGTGTTTAATGTAGTGCAGTACTTTTTGTAGAAAATACGTAGAGCGGGAGACCCATTTTCTCGCAGACGGAGGCGTAACTTTTTTTTTGTATGGCATGAAATGCGAATACCATTAGTGATCCAAGCATTAGTTGTTGATTTTTTACTCTTGGTAATTTTTAACGGGTATGCATTCTCAAATAGTGCGTTGAAAGTGTTGAGAAATAAATGGAGGCTATTGTTGGTGTCTGGATCATGGAGGACATCACACCAGGTTTGTTGTAGTAATGAATTACAAAATTTTTCATGATTTTTAGCAGAGAAGATTCTTTTTTGAATAAGTTTGTTATTAACATAATCTGTCAACAAATGTTCAGATACACATAGTAGAGATTCGTGGTCAGATAAGCCATTACTATATACTTGAAACGACGCTTGTATATTTGTGGATGTTATAAAGTTGTCAATGCAGGTGGATGTCGTGTCAGTGATGCGTGTAGGCTCAAATATGTTGATATTAAGATCAAATGATTCCAGAAGAGAGTATAGTTTAAGTTTGTCTCTTGAATCAGTAAGGAATGCCCGACATCACAAGGTGGATAACCAGAGAGCATGGGAGCGTAAGTTTCCACATGACCCAGATCTTAAGTGGCCATGGGTGTTTCCAGGCCTACCTCTCCAGAATCAAGAGGGCGGCAGAAAACACATGCCTGTACTGCGTAGACGAACCGGACACAGCAGAACACACGGCATTCCACTGCAGCCGCTGGAATGACGACAGAACAAGATATAACACAGCGAATCTTAACACAACAAATGCAATTTCGGAGCTTCTGTCAAATGAAGACAGATAGCAAGAGATAGATGAATTCTTCAACCACATAATGAGAACCAAGGAAGAAGAAGAAAGAATACGAGAAATGGTTTAGACAATAACAATAAGACAACGGAGGAGGCGGAGAAGAAATGCGTTACGCGGTTCCACGCCCTTCTGGGCTAGGGAACGGGAGAGTTTAGTCGGTAGGCTAGCCGCGACTAGAGTCCCACACTACCTTATCCCTTCGGGGGGTATGCGCTGCTTAAGCATCATACCAGGTGTGCATGAGCATTCTCTCCTACCCAATAAAAAAAAAAGAAAAAGGTTAGGTTAGGTTCGGTTAGGTTCCCCCCCGTGGTATTCACCTTGTCGTGGTGGGGGGGCTTAGTACGGCGGGCCGAGACTCTCCGGTGGCCGGAAGACTAAGAACACCAGGGTGGCGTCTGACCCAGAGTGGGCGGCCACCCACGGGGAGACGGGCCTCGTTAGCCGTGGTGAAGGCAACCCGTCTAGGAGAAGGTAACTCTGAAATCAAACCACTGACGACGACTCGGCGATGACAAGGACTTGACCCGGACATGATGAGCTAGAGGAATGTAGGCGTCCTGCTAGCAAACGGCAAGCCTACCCGCGTATTTGCCGTGCGTGGAGACCCGTGTCGCAGTAAAGGGGGATCCTGGTGGCTGAGGAGGACCGAGGCTGCGGCTGAGGTTGCCTCCAACACTCCTCTTTGGCCCCTGCTTCAGCTAAACGGGTGGTCGTGGACTAACCCACCCACGATCAGTCGGCTCCGTCCTAGGCCGGTGGGTGAGTTCCTGCCCTTGAGAAATCGCCAAAGGAGAAGCCGAAGAGCATACAGGTTGAGACTGCCTGCACGTCGTAGGATGGTAGGTTAGGCTAAGACATTAAATCGACGGCGTAATCCGCTTGGCGAGGGACCAAGGGGGGCGCTATAGCTCGAGGGAAGCCCTGGCGCTGTCCTGGCTCGCAGACACAGCGTCCCATTGTGGCTCCAAGGAGGGTGGGGACACCTTGGGCCGAAAGAAGGATCAGCATGGATGTACCAAACCAGTCTCCTTCGACGGTGGTAGGAGCCGCACTAAAGACTCCCGGGGAGAAAACCCCGTTAACAAACAAGGGGGAGCTGCACACGGTGCAGCAGGAGATAGAGCTCAACAGACACAAGGGAGCAGGAAAACCCAGGGACCAAGTTGGGTTGAAAGACACGGAGGTCAGAAAGGCGGAACGTGAGACCTGGAAGGAAGCTTTCGAGACCAAAGAAGGACGCCCCCTCACGGATGAGGGAGTTAGGATAAAGATGATAGAGGTAAGAGCCAGAAGACTCAGCGCAGGGGAGCTGGGAACGCCACGAAGACCCTTGACCCAGGAGTCACCGAGGGGAGATGACGGTAGAGGTTTCTTATCAGCGGCGGGGGGAATCAAGGGCTTCAAGAGATCCACTCTGGTGCTGCTTTCCCCCCCTGCTAAGAGAGACCATAGCCCAAAGGTCGACCCGAGGGTAATTGTAGTCAAGGATGCGAGTCCGGATTCGGAGACTACCAAGAAAAGGAAAGAACCGACAATGTCCCCCGGGATGGAGGAGGGACAGCGACCCAAGGAACAGAGAATGAGAAGAGGCGCGAAACGAAGCCAGACAAAAATAGCCGCTCAAGTAACGGCGGAAGCCCGTGCGGGCGTAGAGACTCCGAATAGACCAAAGGCTAGCGAAGCAAAGCCAAAAGAAACGTAACGAACCGCCGAGAAAGACCTAAAGGAAACCTTCAGCGGTATGAACAAAGGGATCAGGGAGGGTATAGAGAGCGCCAGCAGATAAGAGGCCCTGATAGAAAGGAATAAGGATAACATCAAGGAGGAAGTCAGGGACGCCTGCATGGAGATCGTGAGGGCTATGGGCAAAATCCTGACAGAGGGAGAGAAGGTTCAAGTCTCGGTCTTTGGAATCTGTAAGAAGATTGATGACCTGAACAATAAAGTGGAAACGTTCGATATCATATTAGGGACGAGCCATGAGACCATCAGGAGTGAGGTCCAGAAGGAAATGGATGAAAAGCTTGCGGGGCATATAGCCGAGCTCGAGAAGAAGTACGGCACAAGTAGGAAGGAGGAGAAAGACCAAGATATACAGACTGACCCGCAGGATGGACAAGAAAAGAACCTCGCTAAAGAAACGGGTACTATAACGACCAAAGACGTGGCGACCCAGGCCGACACACAGAAAACTTATGCTGAGAAATTAAGCAGGAGTAAGGAAGCTAAAGTCAAGCTGGCGATTAATGACCAGGAGAGGGACACTGAGAAATTCTGGGAAATCGAAGAAGAATACTGGCCAGAGGACCTGCTCAAAGGCGGGCGTGTAAGGGGGACTCTCAGACTCTGGGAGGGTGAGACCCTGATCCTGCATAGAGAAGGTGATGGCCAGAACGACGGAGTGCTGTGGTCAGCAAAAGAAATTATGGGCAGCGACAAGCTAATTAACAAAAAATGCACTGGTTGGGCGACACTTAGAAGCGAGGCCAGTGTTCGAAATAACAGAGAGGAAGAACATACTCGGATAAAAATACACAGTATTAAGATGCCACGTTTTGGCGGCACCAAGGATAAGGAAAGGGAGGATTGGACACGGGTTATGGAAGCGATGGTCGAGGTAGAAAAGGGGAACTCCGAAGACTTGGAGAAACCGTTAAAAGTGGTTAGTACCTCGGATGAAGACACGCTGAAGCTCAGGAAAATCATGACATTCTTCAGGTCGTTCTATGACCGGGAGGTACAATTCTACTCGGGTTCGGACCGCCAAGACTTGAATAGAGGAACAATGAGAGGAGAAGGGCCTAAGAGGTCGAGACGATCTAGTAACACTGAGACGGTGGTGTTAAACAGTGGAGAAAAAACCTTTGCTACGGTTGTGACCGAGCTCAGAACACTGGCGGGGCAACTGAAAGCGAAAGATATTGCCATTCGAACTGTCAAAACGACGAGACAGGGCAGTCCACTATTAGTGGTAGAAGGGATCAAGGACAAGACCAAAGTCCTCGAGGAATTGATCAAGGACAATTTAAAGGACATCCAAATTAGGAAGAAAGGCAGGGACACTGTTTTCCATATCTCCGACTTGGACGTGATAACGAAACCTGAGGACATAAAGGAAGCCATTAAGCAACAACTCAACTGGGGTGGCGAAATAAAGGTCGGTGCGAGAAGAGATGGCCCAGGGAACACTAGCAAGTTCACTATATCGGTTGAGGAAGAACTAGCCATCAAACTAAGAGGCACCAAGGTGCTCGAGGTTGGAATTAGTAGGGCATGGATAAGAGAGAGGACAGAAGTCGTTACCTGCTTCAGATGCCTCGACCCTGGACACAGGCAGATGGAATGCAGAAGGCCGGACAGGAGGAAGCTCTGCAGGAAGTGCGGTCAGCCGGACCACTCTATGTCGGACTGCGAAAAGGAGGCGGAGTGTTGGAACTGTGGCAGGATAGGTCACAGAACCAACACTACAGCCTGTCCATTGTTCAGAGCAGTGCTGAGAGAGGTGAGGAGGAAAGAAGGAAAAGACATACGAGCAAGAAGAAAGAGCATAGCAACAGACAGTGGCGTGACCCAACTTCTTACGACAGAGATTGTAAACGAAGACAGGGTATCACCGAATCGCCCCACCAAAGGGGCCGACCCGCACGGTACGCCCAGGGGAACGGTGTCCCTCGAGACTTGGTCTACTCCTGCCGAGAAATTTGCTCCAGTAGAAAGTAGCCGGGAAGAGTCACCCTCACAGGAGAACCACGGTAGGGAGGACCTGGCGGTAATAGAGCCATTTCCAAACGATAACAATGTTGCACGAACTACGATTACTCCAAGTCAACCTTAATAGGAACCCCGTCGCCCACGATCTAGCGCTAGCCACGGCTAAAGAGCTAGGCTGCGGAATCATCGCCGCTAGCGAGCCGAATAAACGAACGGTCCAGAGGCTCAAATGGGCGACGGATGCAAACTATGATGTCACTATTGGAATGACAGAGCAGTACAACATCAAAGAATCGGGTAACGGCACGGGGTTCGTGTGGGCCAGGATTGAAGGAGTGATAGTCTACAGCTGTTACTACTCCCCGAACATATCGATTGAAACATATGAAGGGTACATCACCGAATTGGAAGGCAGCATTCGCAGTATGGAGAATATAGTGGTCCTTACGGGAGACTTGAATGCCAAAGCGGTGGAGTGGGGATCACCGTTTACGGATAAGAGGGGGGAGGCTGTCCTAGAGATGGCCTCCAGATGTAACTTAGTAATCCTAAATGTACCAGACACAGGCCCAACATTCCAAAACTTTAACGGGAGTTCATATATAGACGTGTCAATGGTCTCGGAACCCTTGGTGAACATGATTAGTGATTGGCAAGTGTTGGACCAGGAAAGCTGTAGCCCCCACCGATATATTAGCTTCTGCATAAACCAAGATGGGAGAGGAGACGGTGGGAGGCCGCCCTCTCGGAAGCCAAGGTGGAACGTGAAGAGGATGGATATAGATCTATGCCGCCTAAGCCTGGCCGACAGCACGCGGGACGGTACCCTTACGGTTGAGGGACTCCACCTGGCCCTCAGCAGGGCCTGCGAGGCGTCCATGCCCAGAGTCCGTACAGGACGCAATGATAATAGGAAACAAGTATACTGGTGGAATGACAGAATAGCCTGCCAAAGAAGAGAATGCATAAAGCTACGTAGATCTCGCGCCCGATGCAGGGACGAGAGGAGGAGGCTGATCTGGCATGGCCACTATAGAGTAGCAAGGGAAGAATTGAGACAGCTCATTAATAAGGCGAAAAGAACGTGTTGGGAAAAGATGCTTGATGACCTAAATGACGACCTATGGGGGGACGGATACCAAATCTTCATTAAGAAGGCGAACCTGGCCCGCCCCGTCCATCTGGACCCGGAAAAAGAAGCAGAGATAATAGCCACCCTTTTCCCCACACACGAGGAGAACACCTGGCCAGAAACTCAAGTCGAGGAGATAGAGGAGTTCACAATAGACGAGATCCGGGCCATTGGCGCTAAACTCAAGAACGGTAAGGCGGTCGGCCCTGATGGCGTCCCGACGGAGGCTCTAAAATTACTCATAGATGAAAACCCGGCGTACATGACGGAGATCGTAAATGACCTTTTGAGGACGGGGTGCTTCCCCAGAAGTTGGAAGGAGGCAAGACTTGTTTTGCTAAGGAAACCCGGAAAGGACGGCGACGAGCCGGCGGCCTTCAGACCGTATTGTATCTTAAACGGCGTGGGTAAGGTCTTTGAACATTTAATTGCGCGAAGACTGCAGTCGTATTTTGAGGAGCACAAACTTATATCTGAGAGACAATACGGGTTTCGTATGGGCAAGTCCACCTTAGACGCCATCTCCACATACATAACGTTGCGAAAACTGAGATGAAGAAGACGCTCAAGACGAGGGGCCTGTGTGCGGCAGTCCTACTAGACGTAGCGAATGCCTTCAATAATGCACCATGGGCACGCATAATGGAGGCTGCGGAGGTCCTACCGCCTTACCTTCGCCGGGCGGTAGGCAGCTTCCTAGGTAATAGAACCCTCCACACAAGTCAGGGACCGAGGATGGTAAATAGTGGAGTTCCACAGGGCTCGGTGCTCGGACCCAGGCTATGGAATCTACTGTATAATGGTGTGCTCGAGCTACCGAGACCTGTGGGAGTCCACATCGTGGCTTTCGCTGACGACCTGTCAATTGTAGCCACGGCTAGAAGAGAAGATGAGCTCATGAGCAGAATGGACGAGACGATAAAGCACATAGATGAATGGTTGAAAAGCAGAGGTCTGGAGCTAGCGCCTGCCGAGACCGAGGCAATAATGCTCAGTGGCAGGAAGCGACACACCCCGGTGTCCTTTAGACTGAGGGACATGGAGATTATACCATCGAGAACGGTGAGGTACCTGGGTGTTATCCTCGATCGCAACCTGAGCTTTGGGCCCCATGTGCAGGACGTGGTGAATAAAGCAAGCAGGCGTGTCCAAGCGCTAAAGAAACTAATGCCTAGGCTGAATGGACCCAGAAGTAGCAAACGGAAGATTTTGGCGTCAGTTGCAAACTCTACACTCCTTTACGCGGCCCCGGTGTGGAGCGAGGCGTTGAAAATTAAGAAATACACCAATATGGTAAACAAGACATATAGACAATTAGCGATTGGCGTATGTGGCGCCTATAAGACAGTCCTGACTATGGCTGTAGGGGTAATAGCTGGATTGGTCCCACTAGACCTTCTTGCGTTGGAAAGGGGGAGAGTCATGGAGCTAAGTCCAACTATGAAGAAAGCTGCAAGAAAACAGACAATACAAGCATGGCAGGATCGGTGGGACACGGATGAACACGGACGTTGGACCCACCGACTTATAACCGACATCAGTGCATGGATCGAGAGGAAACATGGGGAGGTGGATTTCCATCTCACCCAAATTTTGTCAGGCCACGGGTGCTTTGTGAAGTACCTGCAAAGAATAAGCAAGGTAGACAACGGAAACTGCCTTTATTGTGCGGAGGAGGACACGCCTGAGCATACGGTTTTCCGCTGCCAGGAGTGGAAGGAAGGTAGAAATGAAGTGAACACGGCAATCAACTCGACCATGACCCCGGACAATATAATTGCACTCATGGTATACAGCGATGAGCAGTGGAAAAGACGCTGCCCCACGTGATACGGGGGGAGCAAATGTTGTTGAACCCAAAAAACAGAGGAGAGTCAGGAGGCAAAATGAATATGCCATAGGAGCGGGTAGCGTGGTCAGCAGTGGAGCAGAGACTGAGGATGATGCTACCCTTTATGAACAGGTGCTTATGAGAGAGCAGAAAAAGGAAAAGATGATGTTGATGACATCACTGAAGAACACTGAAACTGAAGTCATTGAGATCAGTGGCTCCCCTACTAAAATACCTGAGCAGGGGCTAGGTAATATGGAACAGACGTGGAATGATTTGGACGAAAACCTCTCTAAAGGAGTTATACTTGTGGATATGTTAGATGAGCTTCTGGAAGGTGCACCAAACGTGAAGACGGAGGTTAAAACCTGGGCTCGTGACATAGCTAAAATAATCGAAAATATAGCAGGCTGTAGAATTGAGATTGAACGTGGCGCGCTCTCAACGCAGAGTCCCTAAGCCACCATAAATATATCTTGACAAATATGAACACTAATCGGGAAAAAAATCTGCCAGAGAGCGAAGGATGGTCGACGAAAAAGATTGACCATAGCCAGCTACTAGAAGAAATAAAAGATGAAATGGGGAAAGTGGATGAAATGACCCCACGAAAACTCATTAGAGCCATTACTGCAGCCTGTAATAAAGCACTCCCGAAGCGTGGCAAGTCCACTCGCCCACCGGCCTATTGGTGGTCAGATGACATTGCGGAAAGAAGGAAAAGCGCACTAGCAAGCAGAAGACAATATCAAAGAAGAAGGAGGACACATACCGAGGACCAATGTATTGTAGAAAGAAATGCCGCCAAAACAGCCAGGAAGGAACTCAGAACGGCAATAGCCAGAGCCAAAAAAATGGCTTGGGACAGACTCTGCGAAGACCTCAATGAAGATATTTGAGGCCAAGGTTATAGAGTGGCCACCAGAAGACTCAAACCTAGACCACCAATTCCACAACTAGAGGCAAAGGTAATACAAAATATTGTTCAAACCCTCTTTCCGGCAGACAGAGTGGTTAATTGGATAGACACGCCAACAAAGGAAGAACCCCCACTATTCACTACTGAGGAGGTCATAGCGGCGGCGGCGAGGATTAAGGCAAAAAGAGCCCCGGGACCGGACAATATTCCACCGGAGGCTGTAAAAACAGCGGTCACGGCGAATCCAGAGGTAGTGGCGGCCGTAATGAATAAATTACTGCAGTCAGGGATTTTCCCAAAAGAGTGGAAAATGGCCAAGCTGGTGCTGATACCAAAACCCAGCAAACCACCAGAAAACCCGACCAGCTATAGGCCACTTTGCCTGCTGGACGGTATGGGTAAGATTCTGGAGCACCTAATTAAGACGAGGCTCACGACGGAACTTGAGGGGGTACAGGGCATTTCAGAGAGACAATTTGGCTTCCGTGAAGGAAGAAGCACGACAAACGCGATTCAAAAAATACTGGAGATTGCAGAGGAAACCAGAAGAGGTAATTGGAGAAAGAGGAAATTATGTGCTCTCATTACCCTAGACATCAGAAACGCGTTTAACACGGCATCATGGCGGCAAATCGTAAAGAAGCTGAGAGAACTAAATATATCGCCATACTTAACAAAAATGATTACGGCATACCTTACGGATAGGACAATAATTTACGACAACGAAAAAGGCGAGGAAACATTACGAGTCTCCCGGGGAGTGCCACAGGGATCGGTCCTTGGGCCGCTCCTGTGGAATATCATGTACGACGACGTACTACGGATTACTCTGCCGGAAGGGGTGACGCAAATAGCGTACGCGGACGACCTTGCCATTGTAATTACGGCTAAGAATAAAGAAGAGCTAAGAGGAAACGCCGAGATGAGCTGCGCGAGGATCAGCGATTGGCTGAAAGACGCCGGACTGACGTTTGCCCCGGAAAAGACCGAAACAATTATGCTTACGGGAGGAAGAAGAGCTTCCGGTATAAGTTTCCTCGTAGAGGGCAACGAAATCCCACCAGCTAAGGAGGTTAAATACCTGGGCGTCACCCTTACGCCAGGAATGAACTTCGGGAAGCACGTCAAGAATGTGGCTGATAAGGCTAACGGAGCGACAACAGCAATAGCTAGGCTGTTGCCAAACACAAAGGGTCCTGCGGAAGGAAAGAGGAAACTGCTAGCATATGTGGCACAATCGATCATGCTTTATGCCGCACCGGTATGGGTTCAATGTTTAAAGAACGCAAACCACAGGAATGCTCTAGGAAGGGTGCAAAGGAGAATGGCGAACCGAGTATGCTCCGCCTACAAGACAGTATCAGGGGAGGCGGTACTGACGGTTGCAGGACTGCCACCGATCGACTTGGTCGCCACGGGCCGAACACAACTAGACAAGGCACAAAGAGAAACTGAAATTCTATCCAAATGGCAGCACAGATGGAACGAAGGTACGAGCGGCAAATGGACCAGGAAACTTATCCCTAAACTAGAACCATGGGTTAACAGAACACAGGGGCAAGGGACATTCCATGTTACGCAGGCTCTCACAGGACATGGGTGCTTTGAAGCCTACCTACATAGAATCAAAAAGGCCGAAACTAATGCATGCAGAAACTGTTCGGCGACAGAGGACACTGCGGAACATACCTTATTCCACTGCACCCGATGGAGGGAGGGCAGGGAAAAAATGGAGTCCACTACAGGGCCCCTAACCCCAGGAACTCTAATCGAATGCATGGTGGCCGAGGAGGAAAAATGGAAAGCAGTGGAGAAGTTCATAACGAAGACCATGAGAACCAAAGAAGAAGAGGAAACAGCTAGGCAAAAAACTAACTAGAAAAATGGGACAACAAGAATAAGATGTACAAACTAGAAGGACCATTACCCCGAAGTAATGCAACTATGCGGTTCCAGGGTAATGTACAGCCTTAAGGGATGGGAGAGTTTAGTGGGTAGGTCAGGCAGATGAAACGAAAGGGGATGTCTGGAGTCCCACACTACCTTTCCCTTATAGGGGTATGCGCTGCTTAGGCATCATACTAGGTGTGCATGAGCATTCTCTCCTACCTAGGAATTGAAAAAAAAAAAAGAAAAAAGGTTAGGTTAGGTTAGGTTAGGTTAGGTTAGGTTAGGTTAGGTTCCCGGGGTTTGGGTAAACTACCGGGCGCGTCCCCAGGTGGCGGATAGGGGATCAGCCATGTTCGCAAGGACATGGTTAGTGGTAGCTATAAGTGGGGCTCTCTGGGCTTGTTACCCTAGATGGGTCCTACCAAGGCTGCCGCCGCGGACCAATCCCTCTGGCCTGGCTGTCGTGTCGTGGCCTAAGGTTTGCACCAGAGTGGAACGATGCCGACGGTCTGTCTACCCTGGTAGGCGGCCGCCGATAGACCATACGACCATAGGCAATCTGTCTAGGAGAAGGACACTCCGAAATAAAACCAGGAATGAATGTTGTGTAAATGGTGTGTGCAGGAGAGAATGGAGTAATGGCTGTGCCGCTTTGTTTGTTTTGTTTCAGGCGGCTGCACTGGAGGCTGTCAGTGAAAACCCCTCGTAACCGAGCGGCCCTCTACAAGCAGCACATGATGTAGACTACCCAGCTAGGTGAAAGCCTGGGCTACGTTGCAACCGGCCACCCGTTGGTGGCAGGACCTCGTAGCCTTACCCGAGATCGGGAAGAGTCTCCTGGGGAGCTGGACTCTACAAATGATTGTGCTGTGGCTATGGTAACATCTATGCGAGGGGCAGGGGGGCAGAGTAGCTGGCAGCCAGGATCCTGACTTTAGGCTGGAAGAGGAAGCCATTATGGACGGCCCAGCCATGGCGACACCCGGTGAGCTTGGAAGGGGGACCCGTTGAGATGGCACCGCCTAGGAGCCCGGCAGCCTCCCGAACCCCGTACAAAGACACGTATTTTGCGGCACTGAGGGAGGGCTGCAACTACGCGCGGCCATGGACAGGTCCTGCCGAGAGCACGCGTCGGAGCGTTCCGGGGTAAGTGGCCATTGCTTTTTAACATGGCTTCTTCCGTAGGCACGAGTAAAGACACTTTAAATCAAGGTACGGCGAGTAGGACGGATATAATAGATAACGACACTGCTACGGACAAGGATGTGAGCAGGAAGACGCCGGACTGACGTTTGCCCCGGAAAAGACCGAAACAATTATGCTTACGGGAGGAAGAAGAGCTTCCGGTATAAGTTTCCTCGTAGAGGGCAACGAAATCCCACCAGCTAAGGAGGTTAAATACCTGGGCGTCACCCTTACGCCAGGAATGAACTTCGGGAAGCACGTCAAGAATGTGGCTGATAAGGCTAACGGAGCGACAACAGCAATAGCTAGGCTGTTGCCAAACACAAAGGGTCCTGCGGAAGGAAAGAGGAAACTGCTAGCATATGTGGCACAATCGATCATGCTTTATGCCGCACCGGTATGGGTTCAATGTTTAAAGAACGCAAACCACAGGAATGCTCTAGGAAGGGTGCAAAGGAGAATGGCGAACCGAGTATGCTCCGCCTACAAGACAGTATCAGGGGAGGCGGTACTGACGGTTGCAGGACTGCCACCGATCGACTTGGTCGCCACGGGCCGAACACAACTAGACAAGGCACAAAGAGAAACTGAAATTCTATCCAAATGGCAGCACAGATGGAACGAAGGTACGAGCGGCAAATGGACCAGGAAACTTATCCCTAAACTAGAACCATGGGTTAACAGAACACAGGGGCAAGGGACATTCCATGTTACGCAGGCTCTCACAGGACATGGGTGCTTTGAAGCCTACCTACATAGAATCAAAAAGGCCGAAACTAATGCATGCAGAAACTGTTCGGCGACAGAGGACACTGCGGAACATACCTTATTCCACTGCACCCGATGGAGGGAGGGCAGGGAAAAAATGGAGTCCACTACAGGGCCCCTAACCCCAGGAACTCTAATCGAATGCATGGTGGCCGAGGAGGAAAAATGGAAAGCAGTGGAGAAGTTCATAACGAAGACCATGAGAACCAAAGAAGAAGAGGAAACAGCTAGGCAAAAAACTAACTAGAAAAATGGGACAACAAGAATAAGATGTACAAACTAGAAGGACCATTACCCCGAAGTAATGCAACTATGCGGTTCCAGGGTAATGTACAGCCTTAAGGGATGGGAGAGTTTAGTGGGTAGGTCAGGCAGATGAAACGAAAGGGGATGTCTGGAGTCCCACACTACCTTTCCCTTATAGGGGTATGCGCTGCTTAGGCATCATACTAGGTGTGCATGAGCATTCTCTCCTACCTAGGAATTGAAAAAAAAAAAAGAAAAAAGGTTAGGTTAGGTTAGGTTAGGTTAGGTTAGGTTAGGTTAGGTTCCCGGGGTTTGGGTAAACTACCGGGCGCGTCCCCAGGTGGCGGATAGGGGATCAGCCATGTTCGCAAGGACATGGTTAGTGGTAGCTATAAGTGGGGCTCTCTGGGCTTGTTACCCTAGATGGGTCCTACCAAGGCTGCCGCCGCGGACCAATCCCTCTGGCCTGGCTGTCGTGTCGTGGCCTAAGGTTTGCACCAGAGTGGAACGATGCCGACGGTCTGTCTACCCTGGTAGGCGGCCGCCGATAGACCATACGACCATAGGCAATCTGTCTAGGAGAAGGACACTCCGAAATAAAACCAGGAATGAATGTTGTGTAAATGGTGTGTGCAGGAGAGAATGGAGTAATGGCTGTGCCGCTTTGTTTGTTTTGTTTCAGGCGGCTGCACTGGAGGCTGTCAGTGAAAACCCCTCGTAACCGAGCGGCCCTCTACAAGCAGCACATGATGTAGACTACCCAGCTAGGTGAAAGCCTGGGCTACGTTGCAACCGGCCACCCGTTGGTGGCAGGACCTCGTAGCCTTACCCGAGATCGGGAAGAGTCTCCTGGGGAGCTGGACTCTACAAATGATTGTGCTGTGGCTATGGTAACATCTATGCGAGGGGCAGGGGGGCAGAGTAGCTGGCAGCCAGGATCCTGACTTTAGGCTGGAAGAGGAAGCCATTATGGACGGCCCAGCCATGGCGACACCCGGTGAGCTTGGAAGGGGGACCCGTTGAGATGGCACCGCCTAGGAGCCCGGCAGCCTCCCGAACCCCGTACAAAGACACGTATTTTGCGGCACTGAGGGAGGGCTGCAACTACGCGCGGCCATGGACAGGTCCTGCCGAGAGCACGCGTCGGAGCGTTCCGGGGTAAGTGGCCATTGCTTTTTAACATGGCTTCTTCCGTAGGCACGAGTAAAGACACTTTAAATCAAGGTACGGCGAGTAGGACGGATATAATAGATAACGACACTGCTACGGACAAGGATGTGAGCAGGAAGAATAAAGAGAAGGAAATAGAGAAACGATCAGAAGGGCAGCAGGGAGGAGAAAAGAGTCCCGCAGACTGCAGGATGTGTAGGGAAGAAGAGGAGTCCCGAGACAAGATGGTGCTTAAAGAGAAAGGTGAAAGCATAAACAAAGAAGAAACTAATCATGAAGCACGCGCTTTTAAACGTGCTACGCTCACGAAGCGGTCACCGCAAGAACTCCGCAAAAAGCTAAATACAAGTGAGGAAAAGTTGAGAAAATGGCTAAGACAACTAACAGATACACTAGAAGAAGATACAGAGGAAGGGGAATTCCTAGAGGCGGTGGGGACGCCAAAGACCACAACCTCAAGCAAAACCCCAGCCAGCGACACACTTAAAAGGGAAGGAAACTTACCCTTCGTATCCAGCCCTCTAGGTGAAACCCCCAAGGGATATAGAACGGGAAAGGCGTTTGATATAAGCATAGAGCCTATATCAAACGACCAACTGAATGTAATGGAAGAGAACTCACAAGGAAACAGAATGGCAGCAAACGAGTCGATCATATACATTGGCACTGAAAAGCAAGCAGCGAACAAAAGAGCTAGAGGTAGTGCTAGCATCTCACCGGAGCGGATGTTTAAAAAAAGAACAATGCCGAACAACATGCAGCAACTGCATGATACAATCCTGGAGGTGATAAAACTTACAACAGAAAATATACAGTAGACTCACTACACGGGTCGCGGATATTGAACGGGTTGCTACAGATATGAATAGTAGTAGAGGGGATCTCTTCCAACAATTAGAAGAAGAGTACAAAAAGGAGACGGAGGCATACAAGGCTAAAGTAGACGAGAAGGTGGCCAATGAGATGAGGGAACTTAGCAACAAACTCAAAAACATACAGAATGAGGCAGACATGCTGCAAAAACAAAAAAGAGAGGGTGCCAAAAGACAAGTGGGACTTCAAAAAATAAAGAAGACCATAGGGAGACTAAACGAACTCACAAAAACCCACCATAACACCAAAGTGGAAATAAAGGAGGTGGCAAGCAGCCTCGGAAGGCAAATTAAAGATGCCGAGGAGGAGTGGAACAATAGACAGGACATGGAAAAGGAAGTGAAAGACTGCTCCACACAAACACTGAACATGAACGATTCAAAGGGAACACAGACCGATGATACGGACAAGCAAGTAGAAGGTGAGAAAGCGCAGATCATCAAGCCGAGTATCGAAGAGGTAGAGGCGGGGATGAAAGATAAAAGCTTTGAATCGTTCCAAGCCAATGCAAATAGACCATGGATGAGAGAGGTCTATAAAACAACCGTTGAGATGGAAGGAAAACCCTGGGATACAGGAATGGATCACGCCATGATCCTGGAATCCAAGGGACATACAGGTGACAACAATAAGCAGGACATTGGGCAGTATCCATGCTTCCTCGCACAGGGCAATGCGGACGAGACAAAGCAGGTACTTTATATTTACAGTCAGGTTCGCTCAACTGGTAAAAATACGGGTAAAGGAAATGGTCGACACACCTACATTATACCACTAGACGACCCCAAAAAAGAAGTAGAAGAAATGTACCAAAACCTGGAAAAAATTAGGGACATGATTCAGGCAAGCGACATTAAAAAGGTAGCCATGAAAAGAATAGGCGTGGGGAAAAGGAGGCTCAACTGGGAATATGTTCGGAAAATGCTGGAAACAATTTTCCGTGACACCGGCATCGAGGTAAATATCTATACAGAGAAGAAACAGGACGAGGAAAACAAAAAAGATCAAAAAACCGACAAGACAAATTTTATGGAAGGGGACCCAACAAGTGAACCAAACGAAAGAGCTAAAAGGGTAAAAAGACGGGAAAAACCGGGAGAAGAAAGACAGAATAACCAGGGGGCACGGACCTGGCCAAGAGAAGAGGGAAATAGGACAACGGACGAAGTACTAGTTAAAACAGAAGGAAATTATGCGGAAGTACTTAAACGGGTGAAAGAAAACTTGGACCCGGGAGAGATGGGACTCGTTATAAAGACGAGTAAACGAACCACGGCGGGAGACATCCTTTTTAATATAACAAAAGGCAAAACAAAGTTTATAGAAGAGGTCAGGACCAAGCTGGACATTGAGGCGAGACCAAACACCAAAAGAGTACTCATACAGGTGAGTAATATTGAAGGGACGGTGTTGAAGGACGAACTCTTGCAGGACGTTAAGAAAACACTTGGCCCAGACAAAGGTGAAGTAGCTATCAAAAGCTACAGGGACAACTCGTGGGGTGCCAAAACTGCAGTCCTCGAAGTTGAAGAAAAAATGGCAGAAGTAGTGGAGACACTCGAAGGAAAAATAAAAATCGGGTGGACACAATGCCGGATCAGGAGATGGGAGCCAAGACAGCAATGCTATAAATGCTGGGCCCCTGACCATATAGCGAGGCACTGCAAGGCAACAGAAAATAGGTCCAAATGCTGCTACAACTGCGGCGAAGAAGGCCATGCAGTTAAAACCTGTAAGGCGGACCCATTCTGTGTACTCTGTAAGACCAGATGGCACAGGAGTGGATCAAATAGATGTAAGGTAGAAGAGAGAGCGCAGGAGGAGGCGCAAGAACAGCAACCTTCGCGGTCCTCCAACTGAATGTAGGAAGGAGCTGGGCTTCCCAAGACCTGCTCTTCGCTATGGCAGCGGAACGGAATATTGATATCCTTGCAATTAGCGAGCCTGGGAGAACGAAGGGAGACGACTGGTACCGGGACGCAAGAGGCGACGCAGCCTGCAAAGTGGTCAATAAACGAATTGCGGTACATAGCCATGGCCAAGGGGAAGGATACGTATAGATACAGGTAGGGGAGCTAACCCTATATAGTTGTTACTTCTCGCCGAACCGGCCGATAAAGGAATACGAAACCTTTCTTGATGATCTGCAAGACTGTGTTAAAAAGAGCACGGATAAGAAAATAATCATAACAGGGGACTTCAATGCCAAATCACCTGAATGGGATAGTCCTAAGTCCGATGAGAGGGGTATCAGATTGACAGAATGGGCAGCCACCCTGGACCTGGTAATCCAGAACAACAAAGGAATGCCCACCTTCCAAAGGGGTGCATCGGAATCAATTATTGATCTGACTTGGGCTACTCCGGAGGCTGCAGGCGAGATCAGGGACTGGGAAGTCCTACAATGCGAAACGCTCAGCCTACATAACTGCATCTATTTCAAGACGGACGGCAAGAGACCGGATGCGACTAAAGAAACAGACAGATGGAACACAAAAGGGTGTGACAAGGAAGAGCTGTCCGCTGAACTCAAAAAGGCCCTAGAGAGCACGCCTCCCACACCAGAAGGCATCCTCTGTGCACTAAGAAAGGCATGCGAAGCCAAGAAAGAACATAGTAGACGCCCCCCCGTATACTGGTGGACCGGGGAGATAAAAAGCCTGCGGCAGGCTGCGCATGCAAAAAGAAGAACCTATCAGAGGAGGAGAAAACAGAGCGGGGCCGACGGTGTGGAAGCAGAACGTAGAGTAGCAGCGGAAGCCAGGAAGAAGCTGAAGGACGCTATTGCCAACTCCAAGCGGAAATGTTGGAAGGAAATGTTGCAGGAAGTTGACAATGACATCTGGGGAGAAGGATATAGGATCCTGGTTAAAAGAGTAAGAGCTAGGGAACTCCCAGTAATACCCCCAAAGAGAAAACTGGAAGGAATTGTGGAGACGCTCTTTCCCAGACACCCTACCATCAACTGGATCACTAAACACTGTGACACAAACGGAACAGCCTTCACGGAGGAAGAACTCTTCCGAGCAGTGGCAAAGGTGAAAGAAGGAAAGGCCCCGGGGCCGGATGGTATCCCTCCGGAGGTAATAATGAACCTACTTTTATCCAAAGGAACTTTCCCCGAAAAGTGGAAAATAGCCAGACTAGTTCTTATAAGGAAACCTGGCAAACCCGTGGAAGACCCGACGTCGCTAAGACCCCTGTGCTTGCTGGACGCGACAGGAAAATTGTTCGAGCAGTTCATTAACGAGCGGCTTAAGTTAGAGCTGGAAGACAGGAAGCGTATCTCAAACAATCAATTTGGATTCAGAGAAAAAAAGAGTACCGTGGATGCCATTAATAACGTAATGAACATAGCTAGAGAAGCCAGAACCGGGACTTGGAGCCAGAGAAAGATTTGCGCCCTTATAACACTGGACATACGAAATGCGTTTAACTCGGCCTCGTGCAGGATAGTCAGCAGGAAACTACGAGACCTAAACATCTCGGGGTACTTACTGAATATACTCAGAGATTACCTCTCCGGACGCTGGATACAGGCTGACAGCGAGGAAGGAAAACAGACCTTCCAAGTCTACAGCGGGGTCCCCCAGGGGTCCATCCTAGGTCCGACTCTCTGGAATGTCCTTTTCGATGGAGTCATCGCAGCTCCGACATTACCAGGGGTCTACCTCAACGCATATGCCGACGACACGGGAGTAGTGGTCACGGCCAAGACGGAGAGTGAGCTGATGGCCAAAGCCAATAAGGCCATAGAACTGGTAGTGAGGAGACTGCGAGACAGGGGCCTAGAACTGGCCACACAGAAAACAGCGGCATTCTGAATGTGGGCGGCAAACAACCCCTAGGCTGGAATTCACCAGTAACGGGCGAACGCGGCTGAGGCAGCATAGCAGGCACGGCGTCTGACCCAGAGTGGGCGGCCTGTGCCTAGGAGACGGACACTCTGATTTCAAACCCGGGGAGGCAGGCCCCGTTAGCCGGGGTGAAGGCAACCTGCCTAGGAGAAGGCCACTCCGAAATCAAACCACGAAGACGACCTCTGCTATGTATACGGACTATGAAGCCGGCTGACATGTCTCTCTGCGGGGGAATGTCCGGACTCAGACTCGTGTGTACCCGTGCGAGCGCTGGGAAAGGGCAGATGTGTGCCTAGCACTGCCGAACGTGGGGGGGCATGTCTTGCCAGGAACCAGCCCCTTCGGGACCGTGGCAGGTAGTGTGGCATAAGTAGGGGTGTCGGAGCCCCTACTGCTCCGGGCGAGTCCAATCCGTCCGTGCTCGGGATTGCTTAAATGGCGTAACTCGGGCCCCGGGGAACTAAGGTAGGGCAGATGCCCGAGGGTATACCCGTTCCTGAGCCAGCCAGCCCGCTCCTTGCCACACGATGCGCTGGTCAACCAACCATGGACTCTCCTACTGGAGTTTCAACGGGTCTCAGCAGTGGAGACACTATAAATCGAGGACTGGTGGGAAGGACGGAATACCAAAGGACGACGAACATCGGCAAAGGACACGGACAGGAGATAGGAAATAGGACAGACTTAAAGGAGACGGACATCAAAAACGCTAATGAACACGGACAGGAGTACGGTATGCAGACTACGAAGAAGGATGAGAAAGAAATGGCCGAAGACGCGCACGTCCGGGGTCAAAGAGAAGGAGAAATGGCCAAAAGAAAGGACATAGGCAGAACACGGGAAGACAAGGCGCCCTTTACGAAAGGTAGCGATAAGAAACACCAATACATAAGAGAAAGGCAGTCCAGCCAAAGCGACTCCGGTAGAGACAAGAAAACGGGCAAGGAACAGCTTAAATCCAAGGCTAGAAGAAACAGCATAGGGAGCATAAGCAGACACAGTATAGCGACGGGTAACGACATCAACAAAATGATTGAAAAGATCCGTAAAAAACAATAAAAATTGGCGCTAAAAGGAAAAGACAGCAATAAAGAAGACAAATCGCAGAAAGGAGGCACCACCATTACAAGCCCGACTTACACTGAGCGCAAGGCAGAGACGCTGAATACTGCATCTATGATCTCCGTGGGCCAAAGTGTAGGAGAAGACCGGGGATTTATGAGTGCAGACACCGATACGGATGACGGGATAGCAAGGACCGGCGGGGAAGCCTTCTATACACTCCCCAAGGGCACCTGGACCCAAACGACGGACCCCAGCGAGGAAGAAGGTGAGAGGATAACAAGGGGAGCGAAAAAGAAGCATATAAACAAATGTGCCTAGAGGCGGCAAGACAAAGACCAAAAATGGCGCGTACTCCACCAAAAGGGAACGACTCGGAGCAAGCAGCTTACATAATACAGGACAGTCCGGAGCGGGAAACAGGCGCGAAGAGGAAAACTGCCTCCCCCCTATCCAACACGTCGAAAAGTAGGAAACATATAAAGAGCACCAGAAGAACGCCAAGAAGTGCAGAGATGATTCGGCAGACAACCACCGACCGGACCCCCCCTCTCCAGACAAGAACTAGGGATATAACCGAACTCCCCATTGGCGTAATGGATACACCTACAGAGACCCCTGCGATGGAGGTAGAAAAGGTCCTAGACCAGTCGAATGTGGAAAACCCCCACAGAGAAGAGCAAGGGAAAGGCGACAGTCCAGAAAGGCCAGTGTGGCTAAACAATTGGGACGACTCGGCACACTCCCTTAGTAAAGCCACAACCATCGCGAACACAATTGAACGCCTCATCGGAAATGAAAATAAGTCGGAACTTGCCATTGCGATAGGCGACCACGTCCAAAACAGACGGAACAGACTATGCGGCTGTCGCCGGGCGACTGAAGACGGATATCAACCTAGCTGAGATCGGGATCAAAGTTAGCGCGCTAAGAAGAACCAGAAAAGGGGAGGTGCTAGTGGAGATCCCGAAGGGCCAGGGGAAACTTAATAACTTTCGACAGAAAATCCAGGACGTCCTTCAAGTTACGCCCAAAGTGATAACAGAAGAAAACTCGAAAAGCACGGTAATGATCAAAGAGATCGAAGAGGGGGTCACGAAAGAGCAAATAAGAGAGGCCATTAGGGGAGTACTAGAAGAGATGACCTTTGAAATCACCTCCCTGAAAGAGTCCTTCGCGGGCAAACAAACTGCCTTCATAGCTCTAGCAAACGAAGGAATGGCTAGGCTGATAGCACATAACCAGGGCAGCATAACAATAGGCTGGACCAATAGTAAGATCAAGAGATGGGTCGAAGTGGTGAAATGCTACATATGCTACGGCTATGGGCATACCAGCTCCAGATGTAAAGAGAGCAGTAACAAGAATGACCGGTGTAGGAAATGTGCGCTGCTGGGCCACCGTGCAGCCCAATGCCAGAGCAGCAAGCTGAAATGCTTAACCTGCGAAGAAGAGGGCCATTCCTATGGCACTCGGAAATGCCCCAGGTACCTAAGAGCTCTGGAAGCTGCACAAGATAACAGGCAAACTCCACCAGATAGTACAAGGCTGAGGGACGCAACGACCCTGGAAGACGTCACGGAGGGGACGAACAGCCGGCATGTTCAAGATCCTGCAGCTTAATATAGGTAGAAGCTGGGGGGCGCAGGATCTCCTATACGCCACAGCGAGAACGGAGGGAGCGGACGTCCTGTGTATCACGGAACCCATGGCAGGCAACCACTCGGGCTGCTATAGTGATCACAGGAATGACGCACAAATAAGAACACATAAGTACACCCCGCACGAACATGGCAAAGGCGACGGGTTTGTATGGGTCAGGATAGGGGAGAAGACCATATATAGCTGTTACTTGTCCCCAAACAGACCAGATCATGAATACGCAAATTTTTTAGTAGAACTGGAACACTCCATAAGGACCAGATCTAGGGGAATCCTCATAATTACGGGAGACTTCAACTCTGCGTCCCAGTACTGGGGCAGCACGGTGGACAACAGAAGAGGGAAAATGACCCTCGACTGGGCGACGGCCCTGGACCTTACTATTGCAAATGACGGTACGCCCACATTTGAAAGAGGTGCCAGCGCCACATGTGACATGGGCCAATGATACAGCAATAAATCAAGGGCTCACATGGCGGGTCCTTCAAACGGAGAGCCTCAGCCTCCACAAACTAATTCTTACCGAACTAGAAGGAACTAATTCAACCATGGCTAAAAGACACCAGGGCTGGAGCATGAAAGGGTATTCGAAGGATTACCTCAGGGATACATACAGAGGAAAATATCCACTACCGCCCCGAGATGTCGAAGAGCTAATTCGCAGGATAAAATCTACCTGCAACATCGTCTTAAAGAAAAGAAGAACCGGCGGCCACAAACCAGTTTACTGGTGGAATGACGAGGTGGCCAAACTCCGCCAGGAGGCCAAAAAGGCGAGGAGAAGATATCAGAGAGCCAGAGCTAGGGGAACACCGGAGACATGGGACCAACTCAGAATAGAGGCCAAGGAGACCAGGAAAGCATTACGCAGCGAAATTGCCAAAGCTAAGAGGAGCGCCTGGGAAGGACTCTGCGAAGAATTAAATGAAGATCCCTGGGGACAAGGATACCAAACTGTAACGAGGAGACTTAGGCTCAGAGAACCGCTACCTCTCCTAACAGAAACGGAGACAGACAATATAATCTCCACCCTATTCCCCAGCGATAACCTCGCACCATGGAGCTACGATAGAGACGGTGAGGCGGCAACGGACGTATCTCAGGAGGAACTAGATGCTGCCGTAGCGAGACTAAGGCCAAAGAGGGCCCCCGGCCCAGATAAGGTCCCCCCAGAAATTATTAGAGACCTAGAGCTGGTGATCCAGAAGAGAATAGGGGACATCATAGAAGAGAACGGTAGTCTTTCGGATATGCAATTCGGGTTTCGCAAGAAACGAGGTACGGTACAGGCAATCCAGGAGGTGATGCGCGTTGCGGATAGAATCAAAGACGTTCCTGCACGGAGAAGACCGATTTGCGCTCTCATTACCTTCGACATCCGCAACGCCTTCAACTCCGCCTCCTGGAAACTGATTATAGAAGCCCTGACGGATATGGCGATCCCGGGATACCTAATTAACATCGTGAAATCCTACCTATCTAATAGATGGATAAGCACAAACACAGGAAAGCGTTACCAGGTAACGAGAGGCGTTCCACAGGGGTCCATCCTGGGGCCACTCCTGTGGAACGTCATGTACAATGGCATCCTGAGAATAGACTCCCCAGCAGGGGTCACCAAACTCGCCTATGCGGACGACCTCGGCATGATTGTGGTCGCGGAAACGTCGGAAGAGCTGATGTCTACTACCAACTCCTGCTGCGCACAGATATGTGCTTGGCTCGACGAAAATTCGCTGAGCTTGGCCCCTGAAAAAACGGAAGCTGTAATTCTGGTAGGTTGGAGAAGAACGAAGAACGTGGTATTTCAAGTTGGGGATGCACGGATAACCCCGGCACGTGAGATTAAATACCTGGGTATGACACTCACCCGAGGGAAACAACCACGGCAGACATGTTAAGAAGGTGTGCGAAAAGGCCGAGAAATCCGTCATGGCTCTCTCGAGGGTCATGCCAAACATCAAGGGCCCTAGAGCTAACAAGAGACGACTATACGCTGCGGTAGCTAACTCAGTCCTGCTGTACGCTGCACCGGTGTGGGCTGACGCGCTGAAGACCGCCTGCCATCGGCAAGTCATTGCGAAGGTGCAACGTAGGATGGGTATCAGGGTCTGTTCTGCGTTTAGGACAGTCTCCGAAAATGCGATACTAGTCATCGCTGGACTGCCTCCTGTCGACCTGGTAGACATAGGGAGGAAGGAAACAGGCAATAAGAGAGAACGGGCTGCCGAAGTCCTCCAGAATTGGCAACTGAGGTGGGAGGAAAGCGGGCAGGCAAAGTGGACTAGGAAGCTCATACCACAAATCGGTGAGTGGGTAGGACGAAAGCACGGGGAGGTGGACTTTCACCTCACCCAATGTTTGTCTGGCCACGGATGCTTCCAGGCCTATTTGCATCGAATTGGAAGACGGGGCTCACCGCTATGTCCACACTGCAGCAGTGAAGATGACACCGCCGAGCATACGCTGTTCCACTGCCCAGCCTGGGCAGACGAGAGAAGATACATGCAGGGAGTCATAGGAGAAGCGAACGTGGGGAATCTCACCAGCAAAATGGTAGAGAGCCGCGAGAACTGGGAAGCCGTAAGCCGATATACTAGTCGAGTAATGACGGAAAAGGAACGGCTAGAGAGAGAAGAAGAAGGAAGGACCCAGTAGGTAGGAGGGAAGAATAAAACGATAGGACAATAAAGATAGAACTACAGCGACAGGGAAGAAAGTAACGAGCCCCATACCTGAAAAATGTGGAAAACAGACCCGGGATGAGGATGGTCGTCGAAGGGACGAGAGAGTTTAGTGGGTTGGCTGACCAAATGAAGCGAAAGCGGATGGTTAGAGTCCCACACTACCCTTACCAAACGGGGGGATGCGCTGCTTCGGTATCATCCCTGGGTGTGCATGAGCATTCTCTCCGACCCTACCAAAAAAAAAAGGTTAGTTTAGGTTAGGTTAGGTTAGCAGACAGGGCTCGGTAGCCGTGGTAGGCAATCTGTCTAGTAGAAGGACACTGCGAAATTAAACCAGGAATTAATGTTGTGAAAATGGTGTATGCAGGAAAGAATGGAGTAATGGCTGTGCCGCTTTGTTTGTTTTGTTTCAGGCGGCTGCACTGGAGGCTGTCAGTGAAAACCCCTCGTAACCGAGCGGCCCTCTACAAGCAGCACATGATGTAGACTACCCAGCTAGGTGAAAGCCTGGGCTACGTTGCAACCGGCCACCTGTCGGTGGCAGGACCTCGTAGCCTTACCGGAGACCGGGAAGAGTCTCCTGGGGAGCTCGACAAATGATTGTGCTGTGGCTGTGGTAACATCTATGCGAGGGGCAGGGGGGCAGAGTAGCTGGCAGCCAGGATCCTGACTTTAGGCTGGAAGAGGAAGCCACCATGGACGGCCCAGCCATGGCGACACCCGGTGAGCTTGGAAAGGGGACCTGTTGAGATGGCACCGCCTAGGAGCCCGGCAGCCTCCCGAACCCCGTCCAAAGACACGTATTTTGCGGCACTGAGGGAGGGCTGCAACTACGCGCGGCCATGGACAGGTCCTGCCGGGAGCACGCGTCGGAGCGTTCCGGGGTAAGTGGTCCTTGCTATTTAACATGGCTTCTTCCGTAGGCACGAGTGGAGACACTTTAAATCGAGGTACGGTGGGAAGGACGGATATAACGGTCAACGACACTGCTACGGACAAGGTAGACAAACAGCTCATAGAGAGGCAACCTGGACCTTCGGATGTGAGCAGGAAGAATAAGGAGGAGGTAATAGAGAAACGATCAGAAGGACAACTGGAGCGACCCGCAAGGGATGATCGAAATGAGTATGATAAGCAGGAAGTTTTTAAGGCCAGGGGCCTACAAAGGACTCCTCCCGGAAATTACGTAGGCTCACAGGACGCTGCTACTGGGGAAAACATATGCACGATCCTAAACCAGTCCCTGAAAGAACTGGAAATTATTATACTAGATTGGGAGGAGACGGAGAAAACGCATGATGATATGGTATGCGAATCGGCGAACAACACGATACTGGATCGACTTATAAGGGAACAGGGTGGAGAGAACTCCTACCTGATGGGGGAAGGCTTGAAAGACAAAATCCAAAAGTCTGCAGAAAGGGTTCTCCCCTACGAGTCAAGTCCAATAAAAGAGACACCAGCGAAGGCGAGCAAAACTAAGGGACAAAGAGTATTATTCGAAACGAGCATAGCTTACATTGACTCGAGTAAGCAAAATCTTACTCTGATTTCCCCAGCGATGGAGGATAAGGGGGACGCGTATGTGGAACACAAGGACACAGGGGGCATAGCGCAGGATTCGAACATAATCCTGGAGTGCACAACTGGGGAACAGACAGCAACAATAAGTCACAGCAAAAGGGGTAGGGAGGCTGATACCACAGACAGCTTCGGTAGTCAGGAGCGTAGTAGCAAAAAGACAAAAGACCACACGCAAGTGATGGCGGACTTGCTGTTAGAACTGGACAGTTGGGTCATGGATAAGGTCCCGAACACAGCAAGGCCTATTAAAGATATTACCACCAAATTACATGGTGCCTTTAATAACTTAAAGATGGACAGGAAACAAACTAGTAAGACAATCAACAAGCTAAAGAGCAATATTGAGAGAGTAGAGGTGCTTGCCAAGGGATTAGATGTCAGTCGAAGTAAAACCGAAAGTATAATCGAGGCACATTACCAGGCTGAGATGGACAAGTTCCGGGTAGAACTTGAGGCCAGGCACAAGAAAGAAATAGAAGAACTAAGGGCCAAATATGAAAAAAGAAACTATGAGAACCAACCACGACGCGAGGATGAATTTATCACTAGACTAGAAAAGAGTCTGGATGATATTGATATGGACTTTCCCTGTCGGCTTAAGCTACTACAGGAGAAGTGGCCACTGAAGGCGCTAGAGCCGGTTAAGTTGGACAGGGGTAACCCACTGGAGCAGAAGATAGGTAATATCATTCTAGTTCACTGGGAAGATGAAAACAAAGGAAACACGAATACCAAATACTTAAGGGATTTTGCCCCAGAAGGTAATACCCTCGTGAATAGACCAGCAGAGGCGGTAAATATGGCGTCGCTGCAGACGTCCAGCAGACTGGAAGTAGACGGGGAAGAAGATGTAAGTCGATCCACATGGATCACTAGTATCAAGGTCCCTACCGGGGAAATGAGCATGGAAAGATGGAGCTTGATTTATGACATGTTAAGTAAGGCAATTGATAAAAGGGTAGATCAGAGGGATCTGGAGTTTAGTATAACAACGGGGAATCCGGAGCATGAGATGATACTGGCAAAGATGACCAGGATGCTCGTACATAAGAGAGAGGTAACGGGGTGTCACTTCCACAGGAATGTGTATAAAACAAGGAAAAGAAGCAATAAAATGCAAGACGAGGTTTTGATAGAACCGGGTCTACAACAGGACGGGGTTCCACACCCCACACGACCAGGAACGCCCTACTCCGACTCACGTCAGACATCACCAGGGCCATCAACAGCGGCCACTACACTGCCGCGGTGTTCCTGGATCTGGAGCGAGCTTTTGATAAGGTGTGGCACGCCGGGCTCCTCAGGAAGCTCATCTCGGCCAACATTCCGACGCACCTAGTGCGTGCTGTCGCTGGCTTCCTCAATGATCGCCGAGCCAGGGTCCGAGTCGGCAGTGCTCTGTCTGAGGAGTTTACGCTACGAGCCGGAGTGCCGCAGGGCAGCGTGCTTTCTCCTCTACTGTTCCTGCTGTATTGCTACGATATTCCACAACCACAGACACGAGAAAATAGGATCCAGCAGTACGCTGACGACACGGCGCTTTGGTCTTCAGCGTCGGACCATCGGGATGCCACTCACAAACTACAACAGCAACTCACCGCACTGGAGACTTGGATGCGACGTTGGCGCATCAAAATTAATGCCAGTAAGACACAATATGTTGTATTCCGGCATCGTAACAAGAGGACCGACAACATCAACGACCTGCGCATTTGCGGTGAACGCGTGGAGGAGCAGCCATCGGCCACCTACCTGGGGATAAAATTCACCAAGACGCTGAATTGGAGCGAAGACGTCCGTTACTGCTACAAGCGCATGAAGCAGAGGACCTCGCTTATCTCTGCACTCCGAGGCCGCATCCGTAGGTGCAGTAGCAGAGTCCAACAATTGACTTACAAAGTCTTCGTACGCTCCATCGTCGACTACAGGTCGGTGGTTTATACTGCTGCCCGTCCACACACAATCCAACCTCTTATTCAGCACGAACGGCGCTTCCTGAGGCGAATCCACGGGTTACCATGGAGGTTCCCCTCGTTGCGGGTACACCAACAAGCCAACCTCGAACCGCTGGAGATGAGGCTGCGTCGACTCCAGGGCAGATTTTGCAACCGGTGTATCCAAGGCCAGTCTGTTGGACTGTCAGAGTTGAGAACACCACCCCCACCTCGACGACGCCGGCCACGCTTCAAGTACCGCTATCCACCTGCAGTTCTTCTCAACCAGGCATCTGAGTTACCTCCAGACCTAGAGGACATTCTCGACATCATGCCTTTGGCACTCAGATAGTGCCTGAATAGTGACAGTGCCTCCAATGTCAGTGAAGTTATCGTTGTTGACATTTGTGTATCTATATTATTAGATTACTATTTTCTATTATTTACCATTTAATTACTGCCATACTGATATGTATGTGCATGTATGTGTATATGTATGTATTATGTATGTGTATGTTCGAATATGTATATGTTTAATTTTATTTTTTTTTTTTTTGTAAAATAAGTATACTAGCCAAGCTCTGTAGGAGGTACCAACCTCAATCGGAGTACATTGTTTTCTTTTATTTTGTTTATTACCATTTCTGTATTTTGTCTCTCAACCGATAATAAAAACCTTTTTGACTTGACTTGACTTGTTAAA